>JAOPJI010000054.1:3373470-3384735 GCA_027122695.1 Merluccius productus | reverse complement strand
ACACACACACACACACACACACACACACACACACACACACACACACACACACACACACACACACACACACAACCTTGTAAGGAGTCGCGCAGCAGCCTCTTTGACCCCATCAGCTCCGCTTAGCTCCACCCCTACAGGATCAACAGCCAATTCCTGGCCAGGACTCAACAGTATTGGGGAGCCAATCAGCTCCACGAGCCCCATGTGAGGTGCATTGTGGGGGATGTAGTTCCAGTGAGGAAGAAACAGTGGCTGGTCCAACCACAGAGGAGAGGGAGACACACACTGGGGAAGACACAACCACGCATTACCACAATGACACACTCACACATTACGCTGACATCACAACCACGTGTTACCAACATCACAACCACAACGATACAACCACGTGTTACCACGGCGTCACAACCATGCGTTACCACAACGTCACAACCATGCGTTACCACAGACACAACAGCGTGTTACCACCACACAACCATGTGTTACCACATCACAACTAAGCATTACCACGTCACAGCCACGCATTTCCACGACACATCCACACTTTACCACAGAGACACAACAGCGTTTTATCACATTACAACCACACATTACCACAGCGTCACAACCACGCGTTACCACAACATCACAACCACGTTACCACAACGTCGTAACCACAACGCCACAACCACGCGTTACCACAATGTCACAACCACATGTTACCACAACGTCGCAACCACGCACAACCAAGATGTCACAACCACACATGACCATGACAACACAACCACATGTTACCATGACAACAACACACCTGTTTGTGTATGTGTGTGTGCGTGCTAACCTGGCAGGTCACATCCCCGCTGGCGTCTGTCAGTCTCAGGTCTCCGCCTTGCCCCTCTTTCAGGTATCCAATCAAAAGCAGGTGAACCCGAGGTAAGGCCTTGTGATTGGCCTGCTGTGACTCTGCCTCCCTCACCCAGGCTCTGTGCTGATTGGTGCTCCAGGACACGTTGCTAACACAAGCAACATGTTGCCTGGCAACCAGCTCAGAGACAGACACGAGCCTAGCAACCAGAGGACAGTCTTACAACTGTAGCTTGTGAGTGTGTGGGTGCATGTGTGTGTGTGTGTGTGTGTGTGTGGGGGGGTTACCTGTAGCTGAGAGGCAGTGTGTGTGTGTTGTGTATCTCTTTTATTCTCCTCAGCAGACTCACACTGAGGTGGAGGGCAGCTTCCCCTGAAAATGCACACAGGTAGACATAATATATATATACACACACTACAGGATACTTGTATATGGTGTATTGCTCCCTTTAAAAGTGGGTGTGGTCCGCACCTGCCACAGAGGTGTCGGGGGCGGAGACTAGCTGCTGCTTCACAAATTCATATACCTCCCTGAGCCACGCCCTCTCCTGCAGATAAAATATTATTACCGTTATAAATATGACTTTATACTTATTATTTATCTGTCTCTCTAACATTTACAGTGCCAACTAAATAACACAATACTAATGAAATAATATGCAAACTTAAATATAAAATAAGATTATATTATTATTATTACTATTATTAAGTTGCGTGTGCAGTAGTTTAAATAGTAGACATAATCAACCAGCCCAAATCTTTCCAGCCATAGAGCTACATGTGTCTATCTATACTATAGTGTAGTTGACCAACAGCAGACCAGAGCTACACTATAGAGCTAGAAGTGTATCTATAGTGTGTAGTTGAACCAACAACCGCATAGAGCTACACTATATAGAGCTAGATGTGTATAGTGTAGTTGAACCAACAGCAGCATAGAGCTACACTATATAGAGCTAGATGTGTATAGTGTAGTTGAACCAACAGCAGCATAGAGCTACATTATATAGAGCTAGATGTGTATCTACAGTGTAGTTGAACCAACAGCAGCATAGAGCTACACTATATAGAGCTAGATGTGCATCTATAGTGTAGTTGAACCAACAGCAGCATAGAGCTACACTATATAGAGCTAGATGTGTATCTACAGTGTAGTTGAACCAACAGCAGCATAGAGCTACACTATATAAAGCTACATGTGTCTATCTATAGTGTAGTTGAACCAACAACAGCACAGAGCTACACTATATAGAGCTAGATGTGTATCTACAATGTAGTTGAACCAACAGCAGCATAGAGCTACATTATATAGAGCTAGTCTATCTATAGACTATAGTGTAGTTGACCAGACACACACTGACCGCGTCAGTGCTGCCGGGAAACCCATCTAGAAACTCTTCCATTCCGTCCACGGCCCAGAGTCCTCCGGTACCGACACCACAACCCAGAGTCCTCCGGTACCGACAACACGGCCCAGAGACCTCCGGTACCGACACCACAACCCAGAGTCCTCCGGTACCGACTTCAAACCCGTCGCTTCCACGGGTCGCTTCCCGCTAACGCCGCTTTTCAACTTCCTCACAACGGTGTGCAGAAAGGATCAAAAGTCCTCAACCTGCTTTTAGAATCGCCCCTCAAATGAACACAAATATGACCTGCTATCGGTTTCAATATTCAATATGTTTAACTTTCATAAACAGGCTTTCTGGGAAGTTGAATCGATAATCCTCGAACTTATTATATTAGATATTATTCTATATTTCAGCAACATCACAGGAGAGGTGGTGCTATAATACTAAATATCAGCACGGCTGTGATTCGGTCGTAGGTAGAAGATCATCACAGACGTGCTGATCTTCAGTATGACGGCACCACCACCTCTCCTGTGATGTTGCGTTTATACAATAGTTCAACCAGCGGCATTTATTAGTCGTCAGTAATAAGCGACAACAGATTATGATTTGTTTGTTGAATTATTTACGTGCGTGTCTTAACCAAACCACAAATAGCTCCGCGTTGCCAAGCAACACATCAACATTTCCTGTTACCGCAGGCCGGCTACTGTATCTGGTATTATTAGGACAGCTGTAAAGCGGAGGGATACATGTATAGTTAAAAGTCCCAGTGCTATTTACACTAAATATCACTCGGTCGGAACTAACTGACTGTATAATAGATGATATCCACCCCACAATGTTTGGTTGGATGAGTTAGGATCAGTTACTGCTGCACCGTTAGGGATGCCAGCTAGTTGCCAGGGGTTACGGGGTGATGAGAAAGTGTGCTCTGATCGGTTACCGTTGTTGCTGTTATTGTTTTGTTTTGTTATATTATATATATGTTATGTTATAATATATTATATTATAATTATAATTATAATATAATATATTATATTGTAATATAATATAAATATAATATAATATAATATAATATAACATATTATATTATATTCAGCAAAAGGTTGTCCGGCAATATTTCCCACCAATCGGACTAGTTTATACAAATAACCCAACCCCTTTTCGGGGTCCCAGCCCCGCCCTCCCACGGAGAGAACCAACGGGGGTGTGTCTAGTGGGCGGGGCAGCACGTTGACTTGACCTGCACTCCTTGTAGCCAATTAGATGCCTGTATTTAAATAAACCCCTGCTCCTCTACGCCGGCGTGACACGCCCCCTGAATGAGTCTGGGGTGGGGGCGTGTTCAGTGGGCGGGGCTGTGTTGGATAATCGCAGTTTCAAACGGGGTTGAGCCACGCCCACTCACCACGCCCACTGAATAGACCCGGTCGGTGGGGGGCGTGTCCGGGGGGCGTGGTCTAGGCTCCAGCTCAACCCAGTTTCAAAGCAACGGTCTCCAGTCCGCAGCCGCCGGAACCCGAACAACAACACAACGTGACCCAAACACACAGTAAGTACATGATTACTAATGAATAATACACTCATACTATGCATTATTAGCGCGTAATAATGTCTCTTTAATTCTTCTAGTCTCAGTAGAGACGCCCTCTTTCACCTGTGTTGGTATCGCATGTAAATTCTCAGGGAGAGTAACGTTAAGTGATGGATTCTCCTCTCCAACACGAACTCATGGGTTCACGATGAAGTTGGGAAGTTGTGCACAACATGCAAACACGCAACGCCCATTTTCAGAGCAGGTCCACCAAGGAATAGCCGCAGGCACACTTTGAGCCCCGGAGACTAGACGGAGCCATCCGCCGTGAGCCCCCAGGGGATAGAGGGGAACGGTCCGCCGTGAGCCCCAGAGACTAGACGGAGCCATCCGCCGTGAGCTCCAGAGACTAGACGGAGCCACCCGCTATGAGCTCCAGAGGATAGAGGGGAACGGTCCGCCGTGAGCACCAGAGACTAGACGGAGCCACCCGCCATGAGCTCCAGGGGATGGAGGGGAACGGTCCGCCGTGAGCCACAGAGACTAGACGGCGCCGTCCGCCGTGAAACCAGAGACTAGACGGAGCCGTCCTGTCTTCGATGCGCATCGTTCTCATTGACGCGGTATTTCCATTGCCAGTGCGAGCCGCCGGTGAAAAGAAAACCCCTCCAACGGTATATATGCAGAGTAACGTTATAGTCGTGGTACAATATAATGCCCGCTGCTGGTGGTGAAGTCTGCAGTATAGTGTCACGTATGCAGTACAGTGTAGCAGTAGTAGTGGTGGTACATGTATGTGCTGCTAGCAGGATGCTAGCGGAGGGGGATGGGACGGCTAGCACTGCATAGGGCGGGAAGCAAATGGTGGCCCATTGTTCTGCTGGGGTTAGCATGTTAGCACGGCTAGGCTAACTGCAGCATCGGTGCGACTGCGCGGCTAACGGTCCGGCAGACGGGTGGTTAGCATGGCTAGGCTAACTGCAGCACCAATAGATGTCAATAGAAAGTGGGCTAACGTTAGTTTCCAGTCGTGTCTACGGCCGGAGGACTACCGTGGACGCCGCGGCGAAGGAGCCGGGGAGAGGCTCCGGGTCCCGGGCAGCGGGAGGCTCTCTGCCCGGGACCCGGAGCCCAGACACGGCCCTCGGAAAGAAAATGGATTCCTCCTTTTCTTTGTTATTCATTAATCTGCCACGACCACCATCCCTCCACTTTTGAACACTTTAATTCATTTTCACGTTAAGTTCTCAACATGTGTGTAGTATGTGTTTTATTATTTAATATGGAAATTAAAATGTGTACGATTTTTTTTAATCCTAACTAACATCCTAACTATGGGTCTTTGTTAACCAATTATTAAATATAAATAACATAATAATTTAATAATGGTACTACTGATAATAATTATACTAATAATGATAATACTATTACTACTAATGATAATAACGACATTACATGACTTTGCCCATAAAATAAATTTAACCTCAAGTAATGAGTATTCATATAATTAATAGGGATTTTACATCACAATGCATCATGGGATTTATTGTTGGCAATACTCCGCCATATTGAGAGGACTCCAGAGAGTTGTAGTTCTGTAAAGTCCTACCTCAATGTAAATTTACCGTTAACTAAGCTAATAAAAACTTTGTTTCGCCACGTCTCGCATAAGAAACGCTGTGGCAGTTTCAAACATAACGTCTCCCCATAATGACAAATAATTTCACGATGCTCCCAAATTGGAGGCGGTCATTGCAATGTGACATTGGATGTACAAGCCCCATACGTTATAATCAAATATTAGGGCTTAGGGTTATCTAACAATTATTTTCTCCTATTTAATCGATGCATCATTTTATCACAAAAAACGAGTAAAGGCTCATAAATAATAGTAAATGCACATCACAAGTTAGAGTCCAAAGTGAAGTCTTAAATGTGCGCTATCATACTGTATCGTACTTTGCTCCTGTGTAGCAGGTATGGCTATAAAGCAGTATGCTCACAGGTAGGGCTATAATGTAGTATGCCAGTCAGGACAATAATGCAGTATGCTATCAGATAGGGCTATAATACAGTATGTTAATAGGTAGGACAATAATGCAATATGCTATCAGATAGGGCTATAATGCAGTATGTTAATAGGTAGGACAATAATGCAATATGCTATCAGATAGGGCTATAATGCAGTATGTGATCAGATAGGGCTATAATGCAGTATGCTATCAGATAGGGCTATAATGCAGTATGCCAACAGGTAGGACAATAATGCAGTATGCTATCAGATAGGGCTATAATGCAGTATGTTAATAGGTAGGACTATAATGCAGTATGCCTAGGCTACAGGTAGGACAATAATGCAGCATGCTATCAGATAGGGCTATAATGCAGTATGTTAATAGGTAGGACTATAATGCAGTATGCCTACAGGTAGGACAATAATGCAGTATGCTATCAGATAGGACTATAATGCAGTATGCCAACAGGTAGGACAATAATACAGTATGCTATCAGGGCTATAATGCAGTATGTTAACATGTAGGACTATAATGCAGTATGTTAACATGTAGGACTATAATGCAGTGTGTTAACATGTAGGACTATAATGCAGTATGCTAACAGGTAGTACGTTAGTACATTATGCTGGACTATAATGCAGTATGTTCCTGCAGGTAGGACGATGATGCGTAAGGACCACAACAAGCCGAAAGGCAAGACTTCTGCGTATGCGTTCTTCGTCCAGACGTGCCGAGAGGAACACCGGAAGAAGAACCCAGAGCAGTCGGTCAACTTCGCTGAGTTCTCCAAGAAGTGCTCTGAACGCTGGAAGGTGAGACAGGCTGCTGAGAGAGAGACGGGTTCACCAGAGAGAGAAAGAAACGGGTTAACCAGAGAGAGAGAGAGTTCACCAGAGACAGATGGTCACTAGAGAGCAAGAGAGACAGGTTCACCAGCAAGAGAGACGGGTTTACCAGAGAGACAGGCAGGTTCACCAGCCAGAGAGACAGGCAGGTTCACCAGCCAGAGAGACGGGTTTACCAGAGAGACAGGCAGGTTCACCAGCCAGAGAGACGGGTTTACCAGAGAGACAGGCGGGTTCACCAGCCAGAGAGACGGGTTTACCAGAGAGACAGGCGGGTTCACCAGCCAGAGAGACGGGTTCACTAGTAAGAGACAGGTTCACCAGCCAGAGAGACAGTTTCACCGGGGAGCGAGAGAGACGGGTTCACCAGAGAGAGATTTCTTATTTTTACCCCTACCCCTCTTTTTCAAGCGCCCCTGGCTTGTCAACTTGCCTTGTAACTCTGTTCCAAGAGGTAGTGGTTGAAATCTCCCCCTATGAAATGGGACATCCCTTCAAGACCCTGACCCGTCATCAGTAGTCGTCAATGGCGTTTCATAAAGAGTTTGTTGCCTGCCAGTCTTTACGAGGAGCGGTAACAAGTGCAGCAACTTCGCTGCTGGACTTCAGTTACATTTTGGGGCGTCATGTGCCAACCGTCCAACTGGTGGACAGCTACAACTCGCTATCGGTAGACTCAATGTAGCGCACATGGCAGCTTTAACATCCACTGTAACGCCAGGTGGTTACAGCGTTTAGAACGGAAAATATCCTCTCTCTCTGCGTTTCTCTGATTGGTGAGAAATGCAGACTGAGGTGGTTGTCCATGACAGTTGGTGAGAAAAATGACCTATAGCTTCATGAAGAAGAAGAAACCGCGAGCGTGGCAGTAGCTTCCCATCCCCTGCGGTTGGCTTGCCAGTAGCGCGGTATTGCAATATATATATAAGTTATCGCGGGAGCCCCACTAACACATGTCCTACTGCTTGGTCCTACCACTTGGTCCCAACACCTTCCCTACCACTTGGTCCTAACGCCTTGTCCTTCCACTTGGTCCTAACACCTTGTCCTTCCACTTGGTCCTAACACCGTGCTCTACCACTTGGTCCTAACGCCTTGCTCTACCACTTGGTCCTAACACCTTGCTCTACCACTTGGTCCTAACACCATGTCCTTCCACTTGGTCCCAACACCTTGCTCTACCACTTGGTCCTAACACCTTTCCCTACCACTTGGTCCTAACACCTTGCTCTACCACTTGGTCCTAACACCATGTCCTTCCACTTGGTCCTAACACCTTGTCCTTCCACTTGGTCCTAACACCTTGTCCTACCACTTGAGCCGAACATCTTGTCCTACCACTTGGCCCTACTACTTAGTCCTAACACCTTGTCCTACCACTTGGCCCTACTACTTAGTCCTAACACCTTGTCCTACCACTTGGTCCTAATACCTGGCATGGTGTCCCGTTTCTTCTGGGGATAGAGGGGTAGTCATCCAAACCGAGCGCTTTCAGATGCACACTTCAAACGAAGTGGTAGAAGAACATTCCCAGAATGCGTTGCAAACGGAGGCAGTGTAAACTTAAACATGGCTACCAGTGCGGGGAAAGAAGCCCATAAATGTATATCTTCGCTAAAATCTGTTGAAATATCTGTTTAATGTAGATGCAAAAGAATATGTAATTGGATCGTTATAACACGCATTTCAGAAAAATCTAGTACTAAAAACCTAGAACTATAATGTTATGATCATGTTGTAACATTCTAGTACTATAGTGCTATAATGTTACATGATCATAACACTACTATAATAGTACTATAGTACTATAATGTTATGATCATGTTGTAACATTCCAGGGACTCCTGAGCAAACCTGGCAACTAATAAAATTCCGAGCACACACCACACCTGGGGCCAGCATTGCGGAAACCTCTGTCCGGGATGCCTCCAGCCTCGTCGCTGGTGTGTTACGTATGATGACCTAACGAGTGGTGTCCCATTTCCTAGGTAAAGATTTCAACCCCTACCCTTTGTGGCTCCGTTCAGAAGGGCCACTACCAGTAGAAGCCACTCCAAAACTAGAGGGTTAGGCGAAGGGAAAGGAATTGTGATCAGGGCCGTAATGGTAGGGCTCATGTTAACTACTAGTACACACAGTGTAATGAGGTTGTGTTAACGAGGGTGTGTTGATCTCTACCAGGGTCTGACTCCCAGCGATAAGAAGTGTTTTGAAGACATGGCGAAGGCCGACAAGGTTCGCTACAATCGGGAGATGAAGGACTATGTCCCACCCAAGGGCTTTGGGAAGAGAGGCCGCAAGAGGAAAGATCCAAATGCCCCCAAACGACCCCCGTAAGAAACCCCTATTTTCCCTACACTTGTTCACTATATATACACTTGTTCACTATATATACACTTGTTCACTATATATACACTTGTTCACTATATATACACTTGTTCACTATAGGCTGGGTATTGCCTACAACCTCACCTCACGATGCAGAGGCCACATTATGATACGTATTGCAATACATTGAATAATAATAATGACCATGTCCTACACAGAATTTACTACAACAGCTGTTCTTTGTTATTCTGTATGGATGGCACAACATAAAACGGATATCTTAAAAGTCTGTTTCTAATCCGTTATTAATAAATGCAAATAAAATGTTTGACATTTCTAAATGTTTTTAAAATGTCCTTTTTCTGTTGTCTCTTATGCGTTTAGTTTTTTGATGCAACAATAATATTCTCTATTCGGTGTTTTCAAAAATCCAAAATGCTCACATATCTTTGCCTTCAGTTTTGCTGGTGGTGGATAGTTTTTCATCCATGCTTGAATGTTTGTTTTGAATTGAGACATGTTTGTGATGTGGATTGGCCTTTGCTCCCACCTATTGGCCTTATTGTGCACTGCACCATAGGTTATGTTTCTTTTTCAAAACTGTCGTCACAGCATTTGCTGCAGTATCAATACAGTAGCATCTGCATCAGCAGAGGAGTACATCACGATATATTGCCATATCGATTTTTTTGAGCACAGCCCTAGTTCACTATATACACTTGTTCACTATATACATGTTCACTATGTACACTTGTTCACTATGTACACTATATACAAACTTGTTCACTATACAAACTTGTTCACTATGTACACTTGTTCACTATGTACACTTGTTCACTATATACAAACTTGTTCACTATATACACTTGTTCACTATGTACAAACTTGTTCGCTATATACACTTGTTCACCATGTACACTTGTTCACTATATATACACGTGTTCCCTTAATCACTATATAGGGAATGAGGGAACAAGTACAGCACAACCTAGAACTAGCCCCTTCTCTGTTGAACTCAGTACCCAGAAACCCATACTGTCTCTCTAAAAAAGTGTGTGTGTGTGTGTGTGTGTGTGTGTGTGTGTGTGTGGGTGTGGGTGTGGGTGTGGGTGTGGGTGTGTGTGTGTGTGCTGTGACCGTCATTGAGGACTGCAAGCTGTGAAGCTAGATAGCTCTGGGGCTAATGCCAGCCATCTATAGCATCGCTTCATAGAGCTAGCGCTCCTAGATGGCTATAGATATACACACAGCCACCTACTTGTGTGCCGCTACCAAACCTGGTGGCCGTTACTGCTGACTAATGGGGTTTTAAACAGCAAGACCTCAGCTAGCAGCTGTGCCAAGTCAAGTATGAGGGCTAACAGCTTTAGCTAGAAAACCCTGTGGTCATGGACCATGCACAGATCCCATTCCCATAAGCATTGACACTTCCATCAACTGAAGGCCTTTGCACACCGAGGGGAAGCAGTCGCGTGTCAATGTATTCAGATAGCAGTCATATTTTTTAGGAACTTCTAGCGTTAATCTGTCACATTGACAATGGCATCGTGTGGAGGGACAGGGTGGGTTTGGAACTGTGGTTATTTCAAAGGTTTCTGTGATAAATTGATATCACATGAAGTTATGATAACATGAACAATACAGAATATCATAGAATATGGTACAAATATAAAGGAAACTACAGTTTTTACACTTTTTTAATTTGTCGCTGCTTTGGGTGAATCCGTGCTCTCCGAGTCATGCTGTCATATTTGTCTATGTCATTATTTTGATGTATTCCATGTATCAAGGCTTTTACAGTTCATACTTGGGCTACTTGTGTTGCGAGTTTATTATTTGTTTTTAACCACAATATAGCCTATAGTCAACAGGCCTATGAACTAGCCACGCGGCTGCTAATCCAGAGGGTAGTCGTAAAATATCCCTGCTAACAATTAAATTTCTTCCTGTTGTTCCATAGTCAGCGGGCTGAACAGGGGCTAATAGATTGCTAGAGCTTAGCAACGAGCTGGCTTCACACAGCCACAGCTCCTATCTTTTATCTGTGCTGGCCTTTTCTCTCCGTGCTCCCAAGCAGCGGCGCTTGTGTGCTTAGCGATACAGGTCGACAATGTGCTGCGACCAGCAGTTGGCCTGAGAAAAAAAGGAGTGGATGGTAAAATGGAGGAGACCAGTGGTAGAGGCGGATCGATGCGGCCGGTATTCATTAACCCTCGCTCACAGCTTCCTTCCCCTCCCCAATCACAACCCCGCCATTTTAGTACGGCGCAAGGTGATTTATTAGCTGTCCTGTCTCCGTCAGCAGCCTCCACCCACAGTCTGAGTGGGGTTGACTCACACCGGGG
>JAOPJI010000054.1:3309208-3319629 GCA_027122695.1 Merluccius productus | reverse complement strand
GCCTATAGCCCGAATGGAATGATCCTGTGTTTTGCCGACGATTCAACTATGAGATTGGCAGTCGAATCAGACTCCTTAGATCAAATCGTCGAATTGTCGACTATTCGGGGTCACCCCTAGTGGTAACCAGATGTCCTTACATCGAGAGCAAGTTAAGAAAAACCAGCAGGTGATGGAGCATGTTGTGGATTTAATCAAAGTGATTGGAAAGCATGGCCTTAGCTATCGGGGAGGCCAAGCTGAAGCTGCTTATACCATGGAAGACAATACGGTTGACCATGGAAACTTTGATATTGCTCCTGAGTAAATACGACACTTGCTTGCAACAGCATGTAAATGAGTGCATCGAAAAGAGCAAGAGGCAGCATGAGACTGGGGGGAAGGGCAGAGGGTCCCTTGTTACTCTGCTCTCAAAAGACACCATCAACCAGGTTGTAGATGTCATCAGCCAATTAATAACAACAACAAACCGTTGCAAGTGAAGTCAGAGAAGCAGGGATGTTTTCTGTCCAGATAGATACCACCCAAGATATCACATCCAAGGACCAGTGCTCAGTTATCCTCAGATATGCAACAGGTGTTATTCATAAGAGGTTGATCGCTATTGTGGATTGTAAGCCATCTACAGGACAGTATTTTCTGGAACTCCTGAAAGAAATTCTACAAAAAGTCAACCTAGATATTTCTTGTGGTGTAAGCAGCTCGACAGATGATGCAGCTAACATGCAGGGACCATATAAAGGGCTTTGTACTTTTCTCTCAGAGCAGTCTCCCAACCAAATTAATGTCTGGTGCTATGCACATATTCTGAATCTGGTGGCTGACACAACAGGCAGTGTTCTACAGAGTGCATCACTTTTTGCATTGCTGAACAACGTCGCTGTCTTCATACGTGAATCATACAAGCGCATGCATAAGTGGGAAGAGATGAATGCAGACAAGTGTCACAGAAAACTTTGTCCAATAGGGCAAACATGGTGGTGGGCAAAGGATCAAGCTCTGACCAAGGTGTTTGGGTGCTTTGGAAACCCTGACAGTGCCATGTTTGTTGACCTGGTCCTGACTTTAGCAACCATCGAACAAGACAAAACCATGAAGCCAACAATTAGGGTTAAGGCTAAAGGATACACAGAGGCCCTCCTGAAATATTAGACAATTCTCACAGCTCAAAGTTTTCTAAAGTTTTTTGAGCACACATCACCCTTGTTGAAGTATCTGCAGACAAGTGGGATGGATGTCCTCACAGCACAACGTCTGGTTGTGGGAACAGAAGACGGTCCCTCACAAGTGTGTGAGTGACTTCAATGGGGTCAAAAGAGCTGCAAACCGATTTGTGGAGTGGGCCAATGAGAAGCTGCAGGAGAAGAAGGGCTGTGAGATGGAGGTGCAGGTTGCCCTACCTGAAAGGAAAAAAGAAGACCATGCCAGGTGAGCTGGCAAAAGATTAACCATTAGCAGCAGCTGAGAACGACTTTGAGGTCAGAGTGCACAAAGTCATAATGGATATTGTTACAGGAAAACATGGCTCTGATTTTGCCTGCCTTGACCCAAGAAGCTTCACTGGAATAAGGGAAAGGGGTCTTCCTGAATCAGCACTGCAAGAGCTGAGCAAATGTTTGCTGAAATTTGATGCCAGAACTACTGTTGGTACCTTGCAGGCTGAGCTGTCAAGCCTTGCCACACAGTGGAAAAGACTGAAGATGTCCCCTCTGGAAGAATACAAGGTAAGATCATCAACTGGTGATGCCCCTGAAGACAGATAGGATCCTGAATATGGAGGACCATGCTGGCGAACAGCAATTGTTCTTTGTGCAAAAACTGT
This sequence comes from Merluccius productus, assembly GCA_027122695.1. Lineage (NCBI taxonomy): Eukaryota > Metazoa > Chordata > Actinopteri > Gadiformes > Merlucciidae > Merluccius > Merluccius productus. Next base: position 3,317,807 of record JAOPJI010000054.1, on the reverse strand, counting down.
GCCATTTGTGTGCATCTCATCCTGTCACGTTATAATATCTTGACTGATGCATCATTCATTGGACTGGCCTACAAGTCATTGGACTGGCCTACAAGTTTCTCCTCTTTCTTCTCACTCAAGTGGCCTGTGAGAGGAGCTTCTCCACACTGAAGTTTGTTAAAAACAGACTTAGGTGCACTCTCGCCCAAGAGCACTTAAAAGCATTAATGCTCATGTCAACAGGTTATGATAAACAAGGTTGCAGAGACCAGTGACCTACTGCAACGACTACTCATGTGTTAATGTAGGACTTTATTTGTCAAGATTTTGTTGAAGTTACAGACAGTGTGAGCTCAGAGTCCACTTGTGATTTTAAGTTATTTCTTCAGAAACTAGAATGGGTTCTTTAGTTGATTTTTCAATGGTGTGTCAATTTGTTTTTGTTGGTTTGGAGGCACGACAGCTGTGTCAAGTACAGGGTTTCATTGTTCAGTGGCTCGTACATAGAAAAAGCACCCCCACCTGCTCCCCCCAATTAGGGTGGGCCTGTCTGCATCATCCCGGGCTGAATGTGAGTCCCACTCCGGCCCTGATGGTAGTTAAAGTTCTGTGTAGCTCTAGTATGGTAGTTGTAGTTCTATGTAGCTCTAGTATAGTAGTTGTAGTTCTATGAAGCTCTATTATGGTAATTGTAGTTCTGTGTAGCTCTGGTATGGTAGTTGTAGTTCTATGAAGCTCTATTATGGTAATTGTAGTTCTGTGTAGCTCTAGTATGGTAGTTGTAGTTTTATGAAGCTCTATTATGGTAGTTGTAGTTATGTGTAGCTCTAGTATAGTAGTTGTAGTTCTATGAAGCTCTATTATGGTAATTGTAGTTCTGTGTAGCACTAGTATGGTAGTTGTAGTTCTATGAAGCTCTATTATGGTAGTTGTAGTTCTGTGTAGCTCTAGTATGGTAGTTGTAGTTCTGTGTAGCTCTAGGATGGTAGTTGTAGTTCTGTGTAGCTCTAGTACGGTAGTTGTTGTGTAACTTTAGTATGGTAGTTGGTAGTTCTGTGTAGCTCTAGTATGGTAGTTGTGTTTCTGTGTAGCTCTAGTATGGTAGTTTTTCTGCATAGCTGGAGTGCAGTATGGTAGCTCTGTGTACCTCTGATATGACAGTTGTTGTTCTGCATAACTGTAGTGTAGTATAGTAGTTCTGTGTAGCTCTAATATGGTAGTTGTAGTTCTGTGTAGCTGTAATAGGATAGTTGTAGTTCTGTGTAGTTATAGTATGGTAGTTGTAATTCTGTGTAGCAGTAGTTCTGTGTGGCTGTAGTATGGTAATGGTCGTTCTGTCTAGTTGTAATGCTGTGTAGTTGTAGTTCTGTGTAGAACTACAACTATATGTTAAGAATGTGTTAACTGTCATTGTGTGGTGGTGTAGTATGGTAGTTGTAGTTGTGTGTAGCTATAGTATGGTAGTTGTAGTTGTGTGTAGGTTTAGTATGGTAGTTGTAGTTCTGTACCTCCAGGAGGTACCTGGTACAGGTTACGCAGTACGTGTATCTCACCTGGAGGGGGGGGGGGGTGTCAGCCGGATTTCATTGGTTGGTTGGGGGCTGCTCTGTGTCTGCAGATGGGGGGGTCTGTTCTCGCCCCCTCCACCATCCCCGTGCTCAGAGGGGAGGGGGGAGGGGGGGAGTTTAGGGGAGATGATGCGATGCTTGGTGCTGTTACATCGATGGGGGATCTCAGCCCCGCCTGGGGACACAGGAGAGAGAGAGACACAGACAGACAGACTTAGTATTGGCCATTTGTATGTGTGTGTTAGCCAGTGTAGTATAACAGAGAGAACATGAGTGAGTGAGTAAGTGCGTGAGTGAGTGCGTGCATGTGTTACCCAGTGTGCTAGTACAGAGATAGGTGTGTGCTGGTACAGAGACAGGTGTGTGCTGGTACAGAGACAGGTGTGTGCTGGTAGAGAGAGGAGTGTGCTGTTACAGACAGGTGAGTGCTGGTACAGACAGATGTGTGCTGATACAGACAGATGTGTGCTGATACAGACACAGGTGTGTTACCCAGTGTGCTGGTACACAGACAGCTATGTGTTCTGGGTTGTGGTTTCGTTTGCTGGCGGTCCAGGATGTGTTGAACCAGCTGCTCTACACTCAGCTCCACAGAAGCTCCCACATGTGATCCGACCGTCCACTGGATACTGTGGACTGGAGAGAGAGGGGGGGGTGAGGAGACAGGTGGTTGCTAGGGAACAGGTGGTTGCTAGGTAACAGGTGGTTGCTAGGTGACATACACATGGGTTTCAGCTGGTTGACAAGGTCGGCTCTGCTCCAGCGCAGACTGTCATGGCGGTCAGACACTGCACACAGCAACGGACCGCATTTCCCAGAATCCTCCACTGAAGGCACGTTGAGGTAGTGGACCAATACCATGTCTGGATTCTGTTAGGATGAAGCACAGCCAGAGTCCCACACACTGTCTAGTGTAGTAGTAGAGTAGAGTATATTTTTAATGTGTTTTACAACAGTCATAGTAGTACAATGCCATACAAAACTAACAACATAGAACACATCCAATCCCAACACACACTAGGAGGGAACTGTTCATAAAAACATAAAGGATCTCAGGGACATGAGTGTAAGGGACGACCTGTATATAGTATATTATAGTATAGTATAGTATACAGTGTTTCTGTATATAGTATAATATAGGATACAGTGTTCCTGTATATAGTATAGTATAGTATAGTATAGTATACAGTGTTCCTGTATCAGAACAGAGAGTATACAGTATACAGTGTTCCTGTAGCAGAACAGAGTATACAGTGTTCCTATACAGTGTAGTAGCGTTGTAGCCTGGTAGCGGTGTAGCGTAGTAGTGTAGTAGTGTTGTAGTGTTGTAGTGTAGAAATGTTGTAGTGTAGTTTTATTGTAGTGTAGTAGTGTAGCAGTGTAATGGTGTAGTAGTGTTGTAGTGTAAAAGTGTTGTAATGTAGTTGTATTGCAGTGTAGTAGTGTTGTAGTTAAATGTGTGTAATATAAGTTGTTACCTGTAGCAACCAGTAGCATCGTCTGTGGAATGTTGGCACGATGGAGGAATGGACATAGCAACCATAGAGGCACTGTAACCATGGAAACAAACAAGCATAGATGTTAAAACATATACACACATTTTAGAATAAATGTTCATAAATATTAGAAATGTTTGTGCAAAAAAACATTGTTTTGCTGATCAGCGCTATGTTCAGAAATGTGTGGGCATGTCTGCGGCACACTTGATTGACATCTACCTAGCCAGGCCCCCTTCAAATAATCTCAAATAATCAAACCAAAGTATAACATGAACACACTGTCGGAGATGTATACAAATGTCCATATTTGCATTGCAAGAATAACCAAGAAGTAATGAATAACAAATGACAAGCTATGAATCATTAGAATTTTATGTCATAGTTAATTATATATCACCGTACCCGAAAGAAAGCCCCGGGTACACATCGGTCCAACATGACATTGTCTTTTAAGACTTGCCGTCGGTAACAGTTGATAAGGGAGATTGTGCTGTTGTGTTTTCACACGCTTCCACATCATGTATGTATAATAGGAACGTTCCACATCATGTATGTATAATAGGAACGTTCCACATCATGGATGTATAATAGGAACGTTCCACATCATGGATGTATAATAGGAACGTTCCACATCATGGATGTATAATAGGAACCTTCAAACTGACTTAACATAGTTTATACTGACTTAACATAGACTGTATAAAATCCAGGTTGAACTGACTTAACATAGACTGTATGAAATCCAGGTTAAACTGACTTAACATAGACTGTATGAAATCCAGGTTAAACTGACTTAACATAGACTGTATGAAATCCAGGTTAAATGGACTTAACATTGACTAAAAACCAGGTTCAACATATGTGTACATTGGTGGAAACAAAGCCAACAAAACAAGTACACAATGAGATGTGGACTGTGTATTGAGTGTTTTGGTATTTCTTGCATCCTAGTATAAATACTTATGGCCCATAGAATAATGAATAGATAGGAAATAAGCCCCTTCCATAGATTCTTGCTGGAGGACCCGATGCGTCTGGATTTTTGACAGTATGGAAAATCATACCATCAAGATTTCTAAATACCCTGGTATACCATAATACCTTGATACAGCCCAATACCTTGATACCGCCCAAAACCTAATACCCCAGTATACCGTAATACCTTGAGACAGCACAAGCCTAATAGCCTGGTATAGCGTAATACCTTGATACTGCCCAAGCCCAATACCTTGATACTGCCCAAGCCCAATACCTTGATACTGCCCAAGCCTAATAACCTGGTATACCGTAATACCTTGATACAGCCAAAGGAATACCTTGATACAGCCCAAGCCTAATACCCTGGTATAACGTAATAGCTTGATACAGCCCAAGCCTAATAGCCTGGTATAACGTAATACCTTGATACAGCCCAAGCCTAATAGCCTGGTATAACGTAATACCTTGATACAGCCCAAGGAATATCTTGATACAGCCCAAGCCTAATACCCTGGTGTTCCATAATACCTTGATACAGCCCAAGGAATACCTTGATACAGCCCAAGCCTAATACCCTGGTATACCATAATACCTTGATACCGCCCAAGCCTAATACCCTGGTATACCTTGATACAGCCCAAACATAATATCCTGGTATACCATAATACCTTGATACCGCCCAAGTCTAATACCCTGGTATACCTTGATACAGCCCAAACATAATATCCTGGTATACCGTAATACCTTGATACTGCCCAAGCCTAATACCGTGGTATACCTTGATACCATGGTCACGTCAGGTTAAACCCTAACCCGCACACAAAAAAAGAAGTGACAACGGTTTGAATTTGGAATAAGATTAATTCCTATGACTTAGATTATAAATGTCCCTACATTACGGACTTCAAACCAAAACCTAGATTTGGGTTTCCAGGGCTTTAAGGGTTCAGGGATAATGTAAGGGTTAAGGGGTAATGTCAGGGATAAGAGGTTATGTAAGGGTTAATGGGTAATGTAATGATTAATGGGTAATGTAAGTGTTAAGGGGTCATCTAAGGGGTATGAGGTAATGTAAGGGTTAAGAGGTAATGTAAGGGTTAATGGGTAATGTAAGGGGTAAATGTAATACCTTGATACAGCCCAAGCCTAATACCCTGGTATACCATAATACCTTGATACAGCCGAAGCCTAATACCCTGGTATACTGTAATATCTTGATACTGCCCAAGCCTAATTCCCTGGTATACCGTAATACCATGATACAGCGCAAGCCTAATTTACATTTTGGGCATTTAGCAGATGCTTTTGTCCAAAGCAACTTACAGTAAGTACATTTGTTAGTCAGTAAATCGCTAAATCAGTAAATCGATTTCACAAGAACGAGTTTCAAGCACACCCAATTGCTAATTTACCCGACTGCTAGTATACAAAAGAGATAAGTGCGAAACTAATACCCTGGTATACCATAATACCTTTATACAGTCCAAGCCTAATACCCTGGTATACCGTAATACCTTGATACTGCCCAAGCCTAATACCCTGGTATACCGTAATACCACCTAAGCCTAATACCCGGCAGGGCATGACATTAAGCTTGCCTTTTGTGGCAAGTCAGCAAGTAAAACATCTCAGCTACATCTCATCTCAGCCACTCGCCCAAAGGGCTAGTAAGTTTGCCCGATACCAAACTTACTAATCCGAAATGGAAAATGTAAGCCTATTCAAAAATAAATAAAACCAACAGGGATTTGGACAATTATTATAATTTATTAACATACGATTAACAGGTAACAATTTCATGGCAAGGACGATTATAACTTAAACATCAGCCCTACCAAGCAAGGCCCGCAAACCAGCTAGCCCCATACACCAATACACACATAGTGGGCGCTGTGAAGATTGGATGGTTTCAGAACCTTCTCCTCGAGTGTCTCAGCAATCATGCGAAGCTCTCTGACAGCCTTGGGGGAGTAGTGGTATTGATCATAGAGGTACTTGAGCATCACCTGCATCTGCTCCATCTTGTGGTGGGTTTTGATAGCTCTGACAATCCCATGCTCTAATCGGTGGGCAATGCAGTGGATGGAGAAGAGATGGTTTACCTCCTGCCTGATGCGCTGCCACATAATTTCTGCAGCCCACATTAACAGCTGCCTCATCGCTGCCAAACCCCATCAAACGCTCCTTCCAATCACTCATGCCAGCTTCCTCAAAAGCTGGAGGAAAAAAAACCTCATTATAATGGAAAAAACATTAACATAATAGAAACATTCTCAATACAATGTTTTATGTCATCAACACTACCTGCCTGCGCCCCTTCGTTGATAAAAAGCGAACATAGATCAGTTAATTCTCTAAAGTAGTGCTGTCCGTTTATTCAGCAGCTTTTCTTTCTCCATATCATAAATGTCCACGATGAACTTGAACAATGGACAAAACTGTGTCTATTATATTATATTGTATGATATTCAAATGTTTATTATCAATGTTAAGCCAAGAAATGCGAGACAAGTAAGTTGGTAATAACCTATACATACTGAGCACACGCTTTGTGAGACTCAGTCTGGAAGTTGCCCACCAGTCCAGTTGATGAGGCCATGCAGCATCCTAAACTGTGTGAACGGCAGTTCCTCCTTTGCCACATAATATGCAGTGTGCAATGTGCATGATGTTTGTCATCTTGACGCGCGGGGCCTCATCCATCCTTTGCATTCCTTCAATTACTGGAAGAATGGGTGCTTCAGGGCCTCTGGCTTTTTCAGCTAATGTGCAATGTTGGCACCTTTTGCTGTTATCATCACCGCTAGAATGCTGTACCTGAATGATGTCGTTCCAATGTACAAGGATGTGCTGAAATAAGATTAACATGGGTATTAATAAAGCCTTTATCTATCCAGAATAACATAAGCACACTGAAAATGACAATACTATGCATGCACTAATATTATGTGGCAAATGAGGGGCCATCTACTTTGACTAATGAAATAAAATGTATAAAAGTATCAACTTGTGAGGTTGTTGCAACTAGTTAGCTAGCTGTAATGTTATCTAGCTAAGACATTTGATACTGACAGGTAAGTGACGTTGTGTTTAGGTCAGATTTAGCTAGCTAGCAAAAAAAGAAGCTAGTTAACATAATGGTAACGTTATGTCAACAATCATCATTCAACTGATAAGCCCCAAAATAATTTCATGGTCATTTTATTTCAACTTACATGTCTGCTTTCTTCGGGAACTCCCAGCAGGTGAAACAAAACACTGTGTCCTTCTCCTGGTCATAGCGGACCCAAGAAAACTTTTCAGGCCAACTCTGTAGGAATTTCCTTTGCCATTTCACTTTGTAGCCCTGTGGCGCAGGTGTTTCATCGTCGGTTTGTTTCTGTTTGTTTTATTGCCTGTTTTGCCTGGCACTTAAAGGGACTTGAGGCAGGATTTACAAATAAGACTCAATAGTGACACGACGGCCGTTAGGGTAACTGCAGCCATCAGCCAAGCCGGCGCGGGAGCGTTCCAGTTGAAGCTGCCTCCATGACTCTAACGCGTATCCGATATATATTCGGGTGCCGGCCCGGCTTTGTTCGTAATGTCGTTTTGACTCACGACAGAATCCATACTGCACAAACACTAGTTTGGGTCCACCGCGCTTCTTCTTCCTGTATCCAAGCCGTCGAGGACGCGCATTCAGCGCCATCTGACGCCACGTCCGCAGGACTGCGCAGGAAATTCGGGGATAGCAATATATTATGCAGCACACAGCCTGTTCAATGGAGAGATATGTGGGTGGGCTCATTCTTTTTGGTTTAAAACGCTTCATCACCCATTATCATTAAAAAAACTTAAAATGTTTATTTTTTCACAAATCCTGCCTCAAGTCCCTTTAACAATAATAATAATAATAATAATAGTACATTTTATTTGATGGCGCCTTTCAAATCAACCAAGGTCACCTTACAGAAAATAAAAGCCTGAGAGATAAAAACAACATTAAAACAAAACATCCACATAAAAAAAAATGAAGTGCACAGTGTCCAGTTATAAAGAGTATGCCAGTTTGAACAGGTGAGTTTTAAGTTGAGACTTGAAAGATGTGATGGAGTCTGACTGTCTTATGTGTGGGGGAAGGGAATTCCAGAGCCTGGGTGCTGAGCAGCTGAAGGCTCGGGCACCCTTGGTATTGAGGCGTGACGTGGGGATGGTTAGCAGTCCAGAAGAGGTTGAGCGGAGGGTGCGGGAGGGAGTGTATTCATGAAGGAGGTCGCAAAGGTAGGTGGGGGCTTGATTGTGGAGAGCTTTATAGGTGAGAAGAAGATTTTTGTAGGCGATGCGGTATTGTACAGGGAGCCAGTGAAGTTGGATGAGAACAGGGGTGATGTGGTCCGATGATTTGGTACAGGTGATGATCCGGGCGGCCAAGTTCTGAATGATTTGCAGTCTGTTGATGAGTTTGGAAGGAAGTCCGGTGAGGAGGGCATTGCAGTAGTCAATGCGGGTTGTGACAAATGAGTGGACCAGGATTTCGGTGCTGGATTGGGTCAGTGATGGGCGGAGTCTGGAGATGTTACGGAGGTGGAAGAA
>JAOPJI010000054.1:3151281-3163964 GCA_027122695.1 Merluccius productus | reverse complement strand
GTCTCCATAGAATGCAAAGATATGAAGAGAGGGATGTAAAGGGGGAGGGAGAGAGAGAGAGAGAGAGAGAGAGAGAGAGAGAGAGAGAGAGAGAGAGAGAGAGTGTCTGTGTGTTTGTGTGGTACTGAGAGAGCAAAAGAGTGAGGAAGAGGATGGTAAATTGTGTGTGTGTGTGTGTGTGTGTGTGTGTGTGTGTGTGTGTGTGTGTGTGTGTGTGTGTGAATGTGTATTTGTGTGTATAGGCCTTTATCACAGAGGTGGGATAGACGAACACAGGTGTAGCTCATTCATTTAGGTATGGGGTCTGTAGGCATGCTAGCGCCCATAATCAATGTCATGATGAGATACACCATGTGTGCGCCCCTACTCTCCCACCTCTGTGAGTAAAAGCCTACTAATGCAATGTAATGTAATAACATTTTGCCTCCTCACGTCTCCTCCCCTCCCCCTCCCTCCTATAACAGGCATTTCGGCTGCAGCAGGAGGCCAGGCAGGCCCTGGGCTTCCTGGAGCCGGTGGGGGGGAGCGGTGGCGGGGGAGACGCCGGCCGGGCGCTGGGGGAGGTCCAGGCTGCTCACGCCGAGACCGTCCTGGAGCTCCACAAGACCAGAGAGCTGCTGCTGCTCGAGCATCGCATCACCACCAGCCTGCAGGTGAGTAGACATAGAAATATACATCATAATGTACTTATAAATACATTATAAATACATATACATTAATACTGGCCTGCAGGTGAAATATACTTAGAAATATACATCATAATGTACTTATAAATACATATACATCACCAATGACCTGCAGGTAAATTATACATACATACAGTACATGCATGATCATGTATTTATACACCCCCAACCAACACACACACACACACACACACACACACACATGTAACTTCTTAACACTTCTCCTCTCCCTGCCTCCCCAGGAGGAGTTAAACACTGTGAACCACAAGAGGGAGACAGAGAGGGAGGAGAGCAGGAGGAGAGTGGGAGAGAAGGACAAAATACTGTCCAAGAGAGCCCTTCAGATCAACACCCTACAAGGTATCAATATCTAATAAATAGTACGAATCTCTTCTGTAGAACATGGAAAGTTAAGGTGGGCCTAGAAACTAGAATTTGCAATATATCGTTATTACACATATTACCCTGGGAATATTGAACACTAGCAAAAACGGCTCTGCCAAAAACTGTATGTTGAAATAACTACAAATGTCTATATAGATATATTCTTCATTCTTCATCATTCAACGTTAGCTGTAAAGTGTAAATTTAACACAGAACTTCCTTGAAAGCACTTATGAGAGATCAAAGTTAATCTGAATTATTCAATAAATTATTTAAGGGCGTGTTTTTTTTCTCCCCCAAAGCCCAACTGAAAGAGTTGGCTTATAGCCCTAAGAACTACAAGCGGAGCATACCAATCCAGTACACCTGGCCAGGGGGAGACCAAGAGGTGGTACAGCCCATCGAGGATGACACCTCCTTCTCCCAACTCAGGCCTGGAGAGTCCATGCTGGAGATTCACCTGAAGGTCCTTAAAAAAAAAGATTCAAAATGCATATATGGGGGGACCAATTGGGTCGGGAGTGTGGGGTCTTCCAATTACATAAACCCCATGTTAACTTTGAGCCAACCATGTATTCTACAATGTCTGGGAGTAAAGCTTAACCCCTATAGAGATGCAATTAAACGCTAAATTCGCTGGACGTTACGCTGAAATATTGGGGGGGACAAATTAGCTTTCTTTGAACATTGGTGGGGCACACGTCCCCCCGGACCCCCCTGGGAATTTTGCCCATGCTATTTAGCAGGCATGGGTTAAGCATCTTGCTCATAGATGACTACAGACACTACACCTCATCACCACACTATCTCCCCAGACCGCCACCTTCACCCCGGGGGGCCTCCGGACTCTGGGGCCCCCACAGGACCTGGTCACCTTCTGCACCTACGGCCTGCTGGACTACGAGGTGCACTGCACCCCGCTGGTCTCCGGCACCCAGCCTAGCTACGGCTTCACGTCCCGCTACGCCCTGTCGGCCCGCGACCTGGCCCGGCTGCGGGGGGCCGCGGAGGGGTCGAAGGTCAGGGTGGAGCTGCACCAGGCGATGGGTGGGGTCAGGTTCTCCACGCTGGGCAGCGGGGGGATGGCGCTGGCGGGGGCGTTGGAGAGGATAGGGGAGCGTGTGAGTGGATGCGTCCATGTGACAGGTGAGGGGGGGTTTGGTTGTAGGACCTTTTCATTTCCAGTGCTATTCTTCTGTGTTTTCTGCTGACACCTGAATTTCCAATCTTGGATTAGCTAATTGCCGTCATCTCATCTTACTACATTATACACAACATTATGATACATTGGCTGGCACCCATTTTGTTCTAAAAGTTTGACATGACCCTCAATTCAATTTAAAAGAGCTTTATTGGTATGGAAAATAAACATTTACATTGACAAAGCAGTTTAGAAAATCTCTCTTTCTGTGTCTCTCTCTATAGGCTCTGAGGGGGACATCATAGGCGTAGTTGACTTCTGGGTGCGTCTGTTCCACCCTGCGGTGCCTGTGGACGTCCCGGTGGGCAGAGAACCGGACCAGATGATGTTCAGAAGGCCGGCCACGCAGACCGGCGCCAAGCAGCACTTTGTGGGCTGGCAGGACATCGCACCGGGGGTAAAAGTCACATAGATTGTGTCACTCTTCTGTAATTCTAAGGCACAACGGAAATGTCAGGGGCACAAAGTATGTTGCTAGTTTGAGATGTGTGAGAAAATGGAGATTTTGTCAGCCCTGTTGCCTTGTGAAATATTCGGTATCATAGTAGCTAACCTCTAGTGCAGTGGTTTCTCAAACTGTGGGCCTCGGCCCATAAGAGGGTCACAGCAGGGGACCAAGTGGGTCATGGGATGGCCACAATAATCTATTTTTATATGCATGACTACTTGCCTGATTCATTTGTATTTTTTTGGTATATTTGTATAGCGAAACTGTATTGAAAAACAATCTTCACAGAGAAATCTTAATCATTTCACTTTTTTAAAATGGTAATGTTAATACATTGCTTATTTTACTCCACAAAATATTTGGTTCCTGGGCTGCTGGGTCACAGCATGAAGAAGTAGAACACCTGCATGCTAACCTCTGCATTTAACTCTATGCTAACTTTGCTGTACTTTAATCAATGACCATCCCTTTCGCTAGGAGTTGTTTGACTACGGCGGAGGGATACCCAATGAGCTGGTGATAGCGACGGAGCGCTGCGTGGGCCTCAGTGGGAGGTGGCCGGGACTACTTCCCGACGCCTACCTGACTTACCGCTTCTACGACCTTCCGCCGCACGTCTCACCAACGGTGCAGTGCTGCGCGGACCCCACCTTCAACGATACCGTTAGCTACCCGCTAGCGGTCACGACTGATGTTCTGCAGTATCTCAGGTAGGCAAGAAATAAAAGTCATCCAAAAAAGTTAACTAAAATGTTGTTGTTGTTTTTGCTTTTTTTTTAACCATATAAAAAGATAACTTTGGACATTATTTATTTATTTGTATTTATTTATTTAACAGGGACAATGCAGAGCAAATATATTGTGCCAGTGATCACTAGGAGATTTCTGGAATACCTAAATGTATTCGGAAGTAAGATGTACCAAATGTAGAAAATAATGCCCAAAAATTACGAATGATAAAACACTCTAAAACCCTCTATTAGAGAACGCATCACTTGACACTGCTTCCCTCTGAGAACAATAACATCATATGTTTTAACAACATTTTCTTTTTCTCCCAGCTCGGGCAGTCTGTGGGTGTATGTGTTTGACGACAGCGATGATAAGGTCCCACCCGTCTACCTGGCCAAGACCCCCGTGCCTCTCCGCACCCTGGCCGCGGGCAGGGAGATCAGAGGTGGGGGAGAAGAACGTTATAGTTCAATCCTCATTTGAACTTCTTGTGATTTAATAATGGCGACCAAATATATATGCTAAATGTTTGTTTTGTTATAGCGCAGGTTTGTTGTGTGTTTGCAGAACCAATGTTTGAAACAATGTTTGATATTTGATTGATTGCTGTACATTGTCACATATTACAGATACACAGCATAAAAAGACATTGACAACAACACTTTTACACTGACAAAGATACTACAACACGTATACATTGCTCTACCTTGTTCCCCATTACACATCCTATTATTTCGATACACTTTTTTTTTTTAGGAAGTGGATCACCTCTCTGCGCGTCTCTTACTCTGCTCCTCTCACATCAGGTGACTACGTCCTGAGAGACGCTGGCGGCGGGCCGCGCGGTATGGTCAGGGTGCTCCTAAAATGGCGGTACCCTTTCCAACCGCCAGGGGGCTCCACGGGCGTGGGCGCGAACGTGGGCGGGGCCTGGCTGCAACAGAAGGACAGAGAGACGGAGAGAGAGACGGACAGACGGGACAGCGGTACGGCAGAGAGCCGGCAGAGGGAGACCAGGAGGAGGGAGGAGGAGGAGGAGCGCGAGGAGAGCCAGAGACCAGTGGCCAAACCCAGGGTCAAGGTGAGACCAGTCAAAAAGTCAAGCTTTATATCAAACAGGTTCACGTTTATATATATCGTGTCATAGGGAAATGCTGGGATTCAAAATAAATAAATAGTCAGATATAAAACGTTTTCTCTGTCATAGATCCAGACCATTGAGCCAAGAGAAACCATACCAGTGGTCTCCAAATCTCAGGTATCAAACATCTGCACCACACACACACGCACCACACACACACACACACACACACACACACCACTCCCAACTCCCTAATTTTAAATGGTTTTGTGGCATTAACACTGCCAGGGTTTAATCTTAGAACAGGAAGTCTCATTGACATTAGAAACTTTATTACAAGAGAGCCCTGTATACATTTATGCAAATGCAGAAAAATACAAGTGTAACCCCTTTTTCCTCCCCTATGTCTCAACATATACTGGAGTCACATTCATAACAGACTAAACATAAACAGGATCCTAGGTTCTCAATTTGCTGGACTTACCGTCTACCGTTTAAGTTAGGGAATAGTAACACTAGTAGAAAAGGTAGAAGGGAAAAAAATGTCAATAGAATAATTAACTGTTGCGGTGCCTCCACTGAAGAATTACTATACCAGTGCCCTGATATAAATGTGTAAATCCTCAGAAATGTAAAGTAATTAAAGTTACTTCTACCTGTATAGCTTATCCTTAATGAAATACTATGCAACCATGTAAGGGGACTTGAAACATAACACATTTATTGTACCCTTTATCTTTTAACTTTTAGAATTCAGTTTAATATGACATAAGAAAATAAAGAAACACAAATTAGATTCCTTCCATATGGCAAAAAGTTTAAACCCTTTTTAAAAGTTCAATCACTATCTTTCAATTAAGTTTTAATGAATTATATTGTAGCCTTTCCTACAGCACACTTCTAAATAGTAATGTATGGTAATTCAAGTCAATAATAATTCGCCCTCTATGCAATATCAGTTATTTTACATTAATTAAACTTTTACCCTGAACAATTCTACATGAAATACACCATAATACGGTCAATGACAATTCGTGTTACCCATATGTGTCTGTTACACAACAAATGAAAATTCAAATAGGCCTATTAGTTAAAATGGTACCATACACTAAACCAAGCGCTTGGATTTTTTACTAACGTTGGGGCCCAGTCGTCCGTTGGTGCACATAATGTAAAATCCAAGGAATGTCAGTAATCCATGTTAATAAAGAAACGATTAATGCAGGCTGCTTTTACACAGTCCCATGTCGCTGTCTTTCCTTGGCTTCACGTTGGTACTCACGCAACCTCGAACTGCTGCAAAATGGCGTGACCTCACACGCTGGCCAGTAGAACGAAGTCCCGGCAGCGTTTGGTATAGCTGGTTGAGCAGGCTACCTCAGCTTCACTCGTCGTCTGTCCGTTGCTTTCCTCACACACACGGGAACGGTAGTCTCTGGCGAACCACAGTCCAAGCACACAGCAAGTCAGCTACTTAACTAGCCTCAGCTTCAAGTTAGCCTCAAAACTGAGTGGTAATGGAGACCACGCTGTTGCCGTTGGTCGAAAAGAAAAACAGTCTTAACTTTGATATCAAACCGAACTTGTTGGATTACAATACATAAACAACAAACTAGTTTTTTTAGAGTTATTAACTGTATATTATATTTGGGCCGAACATCACAGTTTCAAGTCTCCAAACATTACTTCTCCTCCCGAGTCCGAAACGTAGCTGCTCTTCACTTCCTCTAGCGGAAACTATTAGAAAACTAAATTAGGGGATTCTGGGAAATTGAGTCCTACACCTTAAATGTACAGAAATAGGGAAATAGTTAAACGGGTCCAGTAACATATTTCTAAAAGGTCCTACACACTCCCCCCACCAAATTTCAGCATGCCCCCATGCTGTACTAGAGTTAAACACCAAATTAGGCTCACATAAACCCACTACTACAGTCAACAATAGTCAACAATCTATGCTGAGTCTAAGTACAAAGGTTTAGCACATTTATACAAGTCCTACATAAAGCTTGAGGACTGCACCACCAGGCATGTACGTTATGACAGTGATCAGGAAACTGAGTAGTTTCTATTTTCACTGTGGAATGAACACTACAACCCTTAGAGGTCACAGTTTCTCGAGTGGGCTCTCCTAAAGAATCATAAGTAAACCTTTCAGCAGGTCTTCTCTCTCTATCCGACCGTCTAACCACGCACGGGGAATCAGATCTCTCTACATACAACTCTTCTGTAGGTACATTCTCTAAACCACAGTCTGGGCTACCTATAGTTTCTCCAAGAGCTAGCTCCTCTTCATCTGCCAGTAGTTCGGCAGCAGACTCATAACCTTCGGCCTCAGACCCAGCCGGTTCAGACTCAGAGAGCAGTTCTGGTAAATCAACTTCAACTGTAGGGTTAACCTCTAAAGCTGGTGGTTCTGCCATAACTACAACAGCCTCGTTTGGCTTCAAAGGCACTAATTCTGGAGCTTTCGGTCCAGAGGTCTCGATCACTTCAGGTTCTGTAACGTGCATAAGGTCTTCCAGGTAAGCCCCAAATTCAGATTCTGAGTCTGAAGAACAATACTCTCTCTGAAACTCAACTATTGAATCAGAAATCTGTGCGGGATTCCTATTGTTTTCCTTAGCCTTCCTTCGCCTCATGGCTCTGGGAGAACAAGCAGGCCTGGGCCCAGGATCGGCACTCAGTCTAACTTCTTGCCCTAACGGTAGAATGTGATTTCGGTGCATCACCTTTACTGGCCCAGCCCCCTCAACAGGTCTCAGACGATACACAGGGAGGTCAGACATCTGGCTTTCGATCACATAAGGATTTGCGCTCCAGCGGTCAGCTAGCTTGTGCTTCCCCTTCAGGCCAAGGTTGCGAATCAGGACTCTATCTCCAGGACTCAGGCAGTGGTACCGCACCTTCTGATCATATCTCTCTTTATTTCCTTGATTCATCTTGGCTGCTGTGCTCTGAGCCAACTGGTAAGCTGCATGAAGTTCTCTCTTCATTCTTGACACATATTTGTTGTGCGAAGCTGTTGAGGTACCATCTGCAGACACACCAAAACAGACGTCTACCGGCAGTCGTGCTTCTCTTCCAAACATGAGGAAGTAAGGTGAGAATCCGGTGGCTTCGTTTGGAGTGCAGTTGTATGCGTGTACAAGGTGAGCTATGTGCTGACTCCATTTCTGTTTTTCCTTTGGGTCTAGTGTCCCCAACATATTTAAAAGTGTCCGATTAAACCTTTCCGGTTGTGGATCACCTTGTGGGTGATAGGGAGAAGTTCGGGATTTTCTCACACCTAACATTGTCAACATTTCTTTCACTAATTTGCTTTCAAAATCCCTGCCTTGATCCGAATGTATGCGTGTTGGAAGACCATAATGGATGAAATATTTCTCCCACAATGTTCTAGCCACGGTTATGGCTTTCTGATCTCGTGTGGGAAAAGCCTGCGCATAACGCGTAAAGTGGTCTGTTACAATTAACACGTTGCACACATTACGGCTATCTGGTTCAATAGATAGAAAATCAATACAAACAAGATCAAGTGGCCCGGAGCTGTGCATATGGAACAAGGGCGCAGCTTTCTGGGGCAGGGTCTTTCTCTTTATGCACCGCTCACATGTCTTGCAGTATGATTCCACATCAACTTTCATACGCGGCCAGAAAAATCTGTCGCGGACTAGGGCATATGTCTTATCAAATCCTAAATGTCCAGTCTGGTCGTGCAGGTATTTTAAGACAAGACTCTGGAACTGTTTTGGCAGCACAAGTTTCTTTCTTATTCGTCCATCAGACAACCTCAGTGTTCGATAGAGTAGATCTTGCTCAACTGAGAATTTGTCCCATTGTCTTTTTAAGAGTTTGACGTCTGGATGGTCTATCTTGATACTGTCAGCAGGTTTACGCTGCTGCACAGCAAGCAACACTTCACTCAGGCACGGATCAGTTTTCTGAGCTGCCAGCAGTTCGCTTGGGCTGAACTTGGGCAACTGGTCTGTCACCACAGCTGCTGTTTGACAATAGGCTTTAGGTAGAGCAGAGACATGAGCTCCAATTTGCCAAATGACACCATGATAGGCAAAGTGACTTACTCCTGTCCCTGTTGACACAGACCGACAAAGTGCCCGTACTTCAGGAACTGCCATCTCATGCCACTCATCAACAGATGACAAACGTAGATGTGGGCGTCTTGACAGTGAATCTGCATCGATGTTGTTTCGCCCTGGCCTATATCTCAAACTGAAGTTGTAGGTTGACAAAGCAGATAACCATCGGTGGCCGGTGGCATCAAGTTTCGCCGATGTCAGAATATAGGTCAAGGGATTGTTGTCTGTTCTCACTTCAAATTCAGCCCCATACAGGTAGTCATGTAGTCTGTCCACCACAGCCCACTTCAGAGCTAAAAACTCTAGTTTATGTGCGGGGTAGTTTTTCTCTGATGGAGACAGACTTCTGCTAATGAATGCAACAGGCCGCAGTCCTTCATCATATTGTTGGTACAATACGCCTCCCAGGCCATCCGTACTAGCATCAACATGCAACACGTAGGGTCTCTGTGAGTCAGCAAATGCCAACACTGGCGCCTGTGTCAACCGGGTCTTCAGCTCTTGGAAAGCGCTTTCACATCGATCACTCCACCTGGAGCCAAAAGGTTCCGAGGGCTTGAAGAAGGTCTTTTTGTTGACTGGCTCTCCTGTTTTAACTTCCTTTGATCGTGAATGGGATGGATACCCTTGAAGCAATTCATTAAGAGGGCGACACAATCTCGAGAAATCCTTCACAAAACGTCTATAGTAGCCACAGAATCCCAAAAAGGATCTGAGCTCTGTCACTGTCTTAGGTCTGGGCCAGGAGACGACAGCTTCTATCTTCGCTGGATCAGTGGATATTCCATCTTGAGACACTATGTGCCCTACATAGGTGACAGAGGTTCGGCCGAATTGACACTTATCCAGCGACAGCTTTAGGCCTTCTTCCTTCAGTCGGTCCAGGACCTTTAGCAACCTCTCTTCATGCTCTTCGACGGTTCTGCCAAAGACAACCAAGTCATCGAGGTACACCAGGACTTCCAGGAAGTTCATGTCTCCAATGGTTTGTTCCATTATTCTCTGGAAAGTTGCAGGTGCTCCGGAGATCCCTTGAGGCATGCGTTCAAATTGATAAAAGCCCAGCGGACAGATGAACGCCGTTTTCTCCTTGTCACCCTCGCTCATTGGTATCTGGTAGTATCCGCTCCTCAAATCCAAGACGCTGAACCACTTACTTCCAGACAATGAGTGCAAAGCGTCCTCAATTCTTGGAACGGTATATTGGTCAGGTATAGTTCTTCGATTCAAAGTTCTGTAATCCACACACATTCTTACTTTCCCAGTCTTCTTGCGAACAACCACAATCGGCGATGCGTATGGGCTTCGGGATTCAGAAATGATGCCATACTTTTGAAGTTCCTGCAAGTGTTGTCGTACATCCTCCAGGTCAGCAGGTGGTAAGCGTCGAGATCTCTCTCTAAATGGTCTTGAATCGGTCAGTCTTATTTCATGCTTGGTACTTCTAGAACACCCCACATCCCACTCATGACATGAAAAGACATCCTTTCTCTCCATCATCTTCTCACATAGACGACGTTTGGCACTTTCTGGCATAGGAGAGTTTCCAAAATCAAAAGACCTCACATTGAGCGTGGCAGATGATTCAATTTTAGTTGTAGCATTCAGTTGTGGCACCAATGCAACAGGAAAGACATGAGCCAAGGGAGTTCCTCGTTTCAGGACAATTTCCTTGGCAGAGATGTTCTTGACAGTCACGGTGATACGTTTGTGGGACACAACTGATGCAGGATGCACTTCAGGCCTAACCTGGAGCTCATCATGACATGACATATCTTTAGGCTGGTCTATGAGTGCTAAACTGTCATTGAAATCACCAGGAAGCTTGGTTACACCGGTAACATGTAGCAGTTGGCCTGGATGAAGGGTCAAAGACTTATGCTGCATAAACCAGACTGTTCCATGCTTTCCAGTCTCATCTGGTGAAACATCTGTCTGGGCAATGGACTGATAAGCTTCTTTAATCATGGGATGAATGCTCAAAGTGCTTAAAAATCCCTCACCAGCTTTCTCTTTACAGGAGTCAAATAACTTTTTCACTAAACTGGTGTTCGTACCTACCAGAATGGCTATGCCCTCCTCTTTCACAGGGTCTGGACACACCAGTGCTAAGGTGTCAACTGTCTGTGGCACACCAGCCACACCTTCAGTAAATTCAAGCCTGATAGGAAGATAACCATCATAAGGGTATTTATGGGAACTTAATCCCCATATCTCAAGGTTCTCAACAGGCTGAAGAGCTAAATGTTTCAGGTAGGTACTGTAAAAGCTCCTATACATAATTGTGACCTGTGAACCACTATCTAACAATGCTTTTGCATACACTCCTTCTATTTGAACAGGTACGACTGAGGTAGGTCCCACTAAACCTTCAGGAAAACCAGTATTAGCAGCAGAGGAACAATTTGTGGAACGCAATTCTTTGGGAGCCCCGCGCCGTTCCCTCACCGAGCTCCGGCGGAGTTTCCCTGCTTCTTATGCATTCTCAACAACTTCTGATTAACTCGTCTTAAGTCTTCAGAGCCCTGACATTCTGGCTTAGTGTGTCCATCTTCACCACACTTGTAACAAAAAAAACCTGGTGGAAGGGATCTAAGTGTTTTCATGTTAGGTGGAGCCCTCTGAGCTGCAGCTTCAGACACTCGGACATTAGACTCCGTCTTTTGCACTTCAACACTCGAAGTAACTGTAGCTACACTCAACAGTCTGGACACTTGTGAAGACAATTCTCGAACTTCGTTCCTCAGACTGTCTAACTCAGGAACTGCAGGTGCTGCAGGAACAGTTGAGGTGGCAACTTTAACTGTTTTCCTCACACCTTCTCTGGCACTGACCCAGTTCTCTTCTTCTCTCACCTCTTTCATCAGTTGGGAAAAAGAAGGGGGATCTTGAAGAGTGTGGCTCATCCGTACACGCAATGCAACCATGTTGTCGGTCAGTGCACCTTTAATCAGCTGTTCCAATCGCGCTCTGTTCATGCCTTCAGCAGCAATGCCTCCCTTCAGTAGGGCTCGATGAAGTAGCTTATCCAATCGGTATAAGAACACAGACAGCTTTTCTCCATCCTCTTGATAGGTGTGTCGGAACTTAGCCATGAGGTCTGGCCCACTCTCTGTAGTGCCATAGGCTGTCTCCAGAGCGGCTAGATAATCTGTGGCAGTAGCTGAAGGATTGCTGACCTTCAAAAATCTAACAATGTCAGCAGCAGGTCCCTTCAGACTTTCAACAATGCGCTGTTTTTTAGCTGCATCACTACACTGCCACTCACTTATCATTTGAGCAGCCTGCTCCATCCAGGCATCATATTCCTCTTCACCTGCTGGAACAGGTTTCAGCCCAGAAAATAATCTCAATTTTCTATAGCTAGGCCCATCGGGAGATCCCTGACAACACTTGTCTACTAGCCTACCTATAGCGTTCACTAAATCCATGTTCACCTCCGGCTTTGGAGGTGGATCTTTAGAAACAATGGACTTAACATCCTCTAGGGTTTTTCCCTCTTTCTGCAGCAGTGTCAACAGCTTTGAGTGGAAATCTGCCTCAGGATCTGGAACTACAAGACTTTGAACTAAATGTACAATCCAAGGCCCTGCTTCTCCTTCAATGCCTACTTCCGGAGGTACAGCATCAGGAGTTAAATCAGCGCTAGTCTGCACTAGTACAAACAACTTACGACCAGAAATGTCCCCACGGCGACCACATATCTTTGCAAGACCAAAGACTTTCACCGTGTTCAACACCTTTGTGATAGTGTCATCCACTACTTCTATGGGCACGTTGCCCAAAACAAGGGCACGAGAGAGGCTAACATTCTCTTCTCGACTCCACTCCACAACCTTAGAAAACTCCATGTCATTTGCAACAAGCAATAATCAATTAAAGACAATAAACTAACTTCACTGTTTTCAATAACACAATAATATACTGATTCAACTTATCTGGTAAACAAGACGATCCCAGCGGTGCCTCCAAAATGTAACCCCTTTTTCCTCCCCTATGTCTCAACATATACTGGAGTCACATTCATAACAGACTAAACATAAACAGGATC
>JAOPJI010000054.1:2968650-2981034 GCA_027122695.1 Merluccius productus | reverse complement strand
GGGGTTGGTGGCCACCCGGAGGCCGGGGTGCGGCAGCAGAAAGCAGCTAACGGAGGAGAAACACGTCCGGTTTTGTCTCCTTACTGTCTGGTTGTGACAAGTTTGCCTGGTTGGATTTGAAGTTTGTAATATTCTTAATGATTAACTGCAAGTCATTCCAGTCTTGAGTGTCAGGGGGATGTTAACTGTATTTATAAACTAGTGTTTTATAGTAAACCTTTCCACATATTTCACTGCAGATGGGCAAGAGTTTGGGCGATTTTTTTCTTCAAAAGTGTGCTTCTAAATACTTTTACCGTTGGATATTTAACCAAGTTATGAGTTTGTATACCACAATCAACCAGATTCTAGGAATGACAAATCACCGTAGCTAGATTACAACCATGCTTCATAACGAGGCATGTGAACGCTTCATCTCACAGTGGGTCAAAAGGAAGATCCGTTGTCCAACCTCAGCAAGTCACTGTACACACTTTACTAAAGCGAGAGGCTGAAGCAGCGAGTAACTAAATGAAGTCTTGCTTATGCCTGCCATGGCCCCCCTGAACCCATTGAGGAAATAAAAAAACCTTACAGTCCTATTTGGGCACACAGTACATTCTTCAGGTGTGTGTGTGTGTGTGTGTGGGTGTGCGCGTGTGCGCGTGCGTTTGCGCTTGTGTGTGTGCGCTATGGAAAGGAACACACTTTTCAGCCCCGTGTCTAGATTTGTGAATGGCCCCTGGGGATTGACAGTCTTTTGGTGTGAGTGTTTGACAAAGCTATGTTGACGGTGGACTCGTTGCCTCCGAGCTCTTAGGAGCTTCAAAGCTCCTAAGAAGACGTTCTGCTGTGGGATCCAGGTTTGGGTCGCCCACCCCCCCGCCCCTGCACACTCGTGCTCGGTTTCTCCACGTCCTCCACCGCGGTGGTGATGAATGTAATGTAAGGGGACGGGGGGTGCAGCCTTAAGGCCCAAAGGGAGTGTACTTAACCTTCAGTAAATCGTAGGAAGTGACACGTGCTATTCGATCCTTCAAAAACCCCTCGTCATGTTTGCGTGCACTGTTTTATTTTCCCTCACTACTTAAAAAAATAAAATAAAATGTTTTAATGGTGACAAATGTTGTGCCCCGAGTGCTTCTAATCTGTCCACCTTCCTGAGGTCTGAGCATTAGCGTAATGTGTCTTTATGGTTGGAGGAGGCTGCAGCACCACTCTTACAATAACCCCACAAACTGGCCACGTCTTGTTCAATCGCGTCCAAAGGCGGAGAAAGGGGGCATGTGAATCTACATAGACTGCTTCCTATTGTTGAACTACACTGCTGACCAGGTTATACGTTGATTAAACAAAACAAAAAAAGGTTATGTACTGAATAGTAACAAGGCCGTTAGCACTTTTTTGTAACTGCAGCACATTCAATAAATAATTGGCTGCATTATGAGGCAAAACAGTCGGGGGGTTGGTGCAGAAAATACCCCAGGTTGCAAAAATGTCCCATTTTTTAATATGGTGGTGGGAAAACGTTCCATGTCCATTATATTCTGTCTAGTGTTACAGACAGAATTTCAAATTGTGTCTCAAGGGAAAGCTGTACAACAGTAAATTCCCTGTCCATTATGGTGTGCCGAAGAAGAGGAATGGCTTGTTCAATATTCCTGCACGGCGGCAGCAAATACTTGAAAGGCATTCCATCAAAGTGTGCTATACTTTATGACACATGCTGCGCAAACATTTTACGAGGGTCAAAAATCCACCTTAAAATCCAATCCGCTGGGCCAAAGTTGCCCCCTAAATTCAAACCGAATCACGGCCGTTTTTTTTGATGGCGCCAGTATTTAAGGGATTCTTCAATGGTCTTAAAGGATTCAGAGTCTCTCAGGATTAGTGGGAATTTCCCATAATTACTCGATTAAGCAACATGTTGTCTTGTTGTGAGCTCTGCTGGAAGATCTGATTGCAGCTGGACGTCTGAGGTGTGAATTCATCCGAGACACAGCGGATCAACCAAATTATCCACAGATGGTCCAGATGCATAAATGGAGGAAAAAAACTCCCATGTGGCAGAGCAGCAACATGATTGTCACAGCATCTTGCTCTAGTCAGGGCTGTCCAAATATCAATGAGCTTCAGCTGTGGTGGAGACCCACCACCGAATATTCGGATCAGTAGTTGAAGACCAATGGTTGTAGACCAATAGTTCAATGGCGTATACGTGTTGAAGGAGATTCAGCAGCCTAGGATTTTCTCCAGACAAGGTTACATGAAACATGCGCAAATCACATCAATATCAAAATAAACATACCAAAGAAATGTTAAACGGCACCAGATGAATTAATATCAATAACAAGACTGGGCTAAACATGGAAGCGTTGACAGTAAAATGGTAACGAACCCCTCCTCAAAGAGGCGTCCAACAGAGATGTGTATTGTGTGCTTAGTCATTCCTTCAATTAGCATTTTGTGACTACAATTATGTTCCTCTTTTAAGATGCAGCCCCTTTCTTCCTGACTCAAGTTCTGTAGACCAGGATGCTGCACGCACATAATAAAGCGTAGCAAAACTATTGCTGAACATTGGGTCAAACAAGCTTTATTCAACTTCAAGAGACATCGTTGTGTGCATCAATTATTTTTTCTATTTGTGCGTGGGTATTTAACAGTCCACTTTCTGGATTGTTCGTTGCACCTACAACCCACATTAAGAATAGGTGAAAATGGTATGTGCAGGCCCTGCCAACTGGTAAGGCACACGGCGTAGTGCAGTGGTGGTTTCAGACTCCTGTGAATGTGAAAGTGGGCCGGCTCAATGCGAAATGGAAAGCATATCCTGTATACTTAACTTGAAATACTCGAATGCTGTTTGTACTTGCGCTATACCCTGTGTGAGTTACCATGCGTTGCGGCCAACATTGAGATCTGGTGTGCACGTGTGCGGTGTGAAACCGCTGATCTCGGTGTTCCATAGCTTTCACTATTTTCATTTTCACTGAAAATCGGTTAAAGTCAGGATGTGACATTTTTTTGGGGTCTGTACCAAACAAACCTGTTTTTTTTACATCTGGAGAAAAAATATGTCTAGGCCAGGGCATCTCTGCAGCACTACAGTACTTTCATTTATGTCGTATACATTTTACATTCACACATTTTACCCTTATTGAGAAATTGTAGTTTGAAATTGCACTTGGCCATATTGCGATTTCGATAATATTTCGATGAATAGTTCAGCCATACTGGAATCAACGCATTGAGTTGGGGGGGGCCGAGGTGCCGCACATGCACGTTCGAGAAGAAGCTTGTGTTTGGCAGCGGCGTGGACGGCTTACGTGCCTAACAAGTGGTCAGACAAGGGCACAGCTGGCTAGCTGTTGACCCTTTTAGCACTGACTTCTTGTACACACACACACACACACACACACACACACACACACACACACACACACACACACACACACACACACACACACACAGGAAGTCCCAGGGTCAGCACCAAGGATGTTTCTCTTCACCCCCCCACCTCCCTCCCTCCTTTCATTGGGGCCATATTTGTTTAATTTAGTCCTTAACTTTGCAGCTGGCGAGAATTAGACTCTCTCACTTGAAAGGAACGTTTTTGTTCACTTTGCTGTGTGTGTGTGTGTGTGTGTGTGTGTGCCCGCGCATTTAAAGCGAACATCCATACTTTTTTTTATTTTTTTAGGAACTGTCAAGTGATGGAAGCGTACATTGAACTCTTCTCTTCCTCCTTATGCCATACAGGAGCTCCATCAATTATTAACTGGCACTCCCTTTTGAAAGGAGACAACAGGGACTAACGTAGATCCTAAAGGGATAGCAGGCCTGATGAAATCTCTCCATCTATCTCTCTCTGTCTCTCTTTCTCGTTTTTCTTTCTTTCTGCCCTTCTTTCTTTTTTTGGGGGGCTTTTTAAGTTTTGCAGCTAACAAGAGAATTTGTGTAGCCTGGGCAACGTAGGTATGATTTGGTTACCTACTGTGTAACCTTGGAAACCGGATTGTGTGAGGGGTGCAGGTTGGTGAAGGGAACCATTTTAAACTAAGTGGCCTAGAACAGTGTTTTTCAACCTGTGGTATGCGTACCACTGGTGGTAGGCAAGTGTACTGCAGGTGGTAGGCCTACATGGGATTTTATTCTTGAAATAGGCAAATTTACAATTATAGAAAAAATAGCATATAGATAATAGAAAATAAATATATTATAAATATTGTTCAGTAAATGTAGTATTATGGCTTGTTATTATTTCCATCATGTTTTCCATTGTAATGTTATGTTTTCCATGAATGTTTTGTGTAAGGGTGCTCTGATCGATTGGCCACCATGGCATTATAATAAATGTCCATGATCATCTACTTAACCCTCTCTCGGAGCTGGATGGAGCTTCACACATCCACACACCTTGCCGGCAGTGTCCCTTCGCCACGAAAAGGCACTTAGAACGTAGAAAAAAAAAGTTCACACACTAGAACGTAGAGTAGAACGTTCACAAACTAGAATGTAGAGTAGAACGTTCACAAACTAGAACGTAGAGTAGAACGTTCACAAACTAGAACGTAGAGTAGAACGTTCACAAACTGGTTTGAGGAGACAAAACATAGGATTTTGCACCTGATTTCTTTAAATTACTGTCTTATTTTTATTAGTGACAAAATGGCATAGATTGCAATGTTGAAGATCATATAAGACATATTAACATGTTTAAAACAATCAAAACTTCAAATAGACCTGATGATCGGATTCGGCATCGGCCGATACTCCTTCCAGTGATCGGTGATCGGCCCAATAAATCCTTAATATCGTAGCACCCTTAGATTTGTGTTAATTTGTGTTTGCTACATAAACACACTTGGTGCAAGAGCGTTGCTGACTTTCTTTGTTTCCCACTGGCCGTGGCCCCTTTTGCAGGAATGAAGTGTATTTATCTATTGTATACCGTTTGCATATGAGGTGGTCTGAACATTGTCACCATCATGGCCAAACCGCCCACCCACCCTCCCTCCCTCAGCAGCCCTGGCACAGTAAATCAACACTAAAAGTTGCTCAGGGCTGCCTCTCATTTCCTATCTATCTGCTAATATTGTATTATTCATTATCTATGGATAATGTATTTTCTGACAAAATACCTGGTATAGTTCTCTTCTCAAAGTGATGGAAATTATTCAGTTTAACGTTTTAAGATGGTTCATTTTTAGACACATCCACCTACTGCTGCTGTACAGGTATGAGAAATAGTCCAAATGGCGTGATTTAATAATTAAAAACAGGGCCGTTTCTTCCATTTCTACCCCCAACCTCCCCTCTTTCAGTGGTTATTTGTGTGTATTATTTTTTTTTGGCAAGACCTGGAAGCCACACTGAGGCCCGCATTAAGCTTAATGACACGCAGCAGTCGGTAGAATCACCTTAGTGCTTCATTATTGCTGCACCGCTCGAAGACTTTCAATGGAGCGTTGCCATGGCGATGGCCAAAACCCGGCGATGCCATCTCGATAAACTACAGGGTAGGTCTTGTAAAGGGGTCGGCTCATGCCGTGGAAAGGGTGCCACGGGTAATTTAGGGAAAAGCTCATGATGCTATCTATTTCCCATTTGCTACTTCATTTTGATATTGAATCGGAAGATGTATTTAAAAGAAGATGATATTGTAATATTGCGGTAGATTTCTTTGTATTGATGAACAGGTGAAATGGACAAGACTGAATAGCCGTTGTCGCTGTCACATAATGACGGAGTTTCCCCTCAAAGCCTCTCAGAGCTCCCTGTGACACCCATTTTATTTTACTTGACTACTTAGTGTTTCCTTAATGGTCATTTATGCCCAGTGTCCACATACTACAAATCACTAACACAACCATAAAGTGTTCTTGCCTCGCTGTAGATGAGAATGAAAACCCATTTTCTTTCCCGGGTCTGAAAAGTTGTGGAGAAAAAAAATCCTATTTTCTTTTTATGATATTAAGTCGCACTGATGTTCTTTCTGTTGGATTGGATAGGATTTATTTTCTTATTGATGATCCACCCCCTCCTCACATCTCCCTTACAGGTAGCCAGGCTATCTATCTTTCAGAGCACCCTATAAAGGTTTTGTATCGTCGGTATGTTTAACAAGAAAGGTTTGGTTAGGTTTTGGTCAAAATGTGTTCGGGAAAAGCCTTTGTGTTGCTTCCTCAGAGGATGCAACATCTGGAATCCAGTCAGTAATGCTGGACTGCCTATGTGCTTGTTTAGTAATGGCACTGAAATTATCTGAAATTATAGGCCATGCAGTTTCAAAACGGTGTCAAACTGCTTTTAGTATGCAAGTAATGTAATCAAATATGTGATTTTACCTGGCACTATGAATGTTTTCTCTCCTTTTTGTGTTAAATGTTTGTTAAAATTGTGTTTACATCATTTTATTGCACATTTTTTGTGTTTCTATTATTGGATGAAAAATTAGTCACAATGCAATGAATGTGACACAATCCATGCATGTGTGGAAGGGAAGTAGACCCCTTCCCCCCCCCCCCCCCCCCAAAAAAAAAAATCCAGTCTGTTTCCGGCCCGGTTGGATCTGCAGGGATCTCACTATGAAGCGCATCTCAGGACGTTCGCTTTAATCAGGTCAAATGTAATACGTTTCCCCCCTGAATGTTCCTCCATCTTTTTTTTTTCAGAAGACCTTCATGATCATCATAATTATGGCGGAGAGGAGGGTGAGACTAAGGCTGCGGGAGGGAGGGGGGGGTTGGGTGTGAGGCTAAGGCTGGGGGGGGCCGGGAGGGAGGGTTGGGTGGGGGGGTTCAGCAGCAAGGCTTTGCAAGCTTTTGAAGTTGGCCCTTTCCATAACATGGAGAAACTAATCCCAGCCTGTGGAAGGAGTGGAGGCTCCCTCGGCGGACACAGTGTCATAAAATAGAGGATGTCTGAAGAATAACGAAGAAGTAGAGGTCGGGCGTCCCAAACTAGACAAACAATACAACTTTTCATGAAATCATGAAATCATGAGAATAATAATAATATTGAGGTTGACAGTCTTTTATAAATGTACGGCAAGAAAGAAGGTAGTATCTCTTCCATAGCACTATACTGTCACTATACAGTCAGTATAATGTATGTCAGTCGCTTTGGATAAAAGCCTCTGCTAAATGACTGAATGTATATGTACACTACTGTAAATCACTCCTTGTGTTAAAATAACACAAACACGGCGACTCGTACAAACGATTTGCATGACGGATACGACTGCCTGCCGCAGCGGCGGCGAGGGAGGCGAACCCTCGCTCTCCGCTGAAAGCATAACAACGTCAGTTTGAAATGTCCGGCCTCCGTTCATAAATCTCTCAGGCTAATGGGAAACACGGCGGCAGGGAAACGGTCCACTCAGCAGCGCTGCACTGCACCGCCGCGGGTCACTAATGTGATCACAGAGCATCACAACACATTAACATGCACAACTTAAGGTGATCGCACCAGGACTCCCAGTGTGACTCCCTGTGTGACTCCCTGTGTGACTCCCTGTGTGAATCCCTGTGTGACTCCCTGTGTGACTCCCTATGTAACTCCCTCCCTGTGTGACTCCCTCCCTGTGTGACTCTCTCCCTGTGTGACTCCCAGTGTGACTCCCTCCCTGTGTGACTCCCTGTGTGACTCCCTCCCTGTGTGACTCCCTCCCTGTGTGACTCCCTGTGTGACTCCCTATGTAACTCCCTCCCTGTGTGACTCCCTCCCTGTGTGACTCCCTGTGTGACTCCCTCCCTGTGTGACTCCCTCCCTGTGTGACTCCCTCCCTGTGTGACTCCCTGTGTGACTCCCTCCCTGTGTGACTCCCTGTGTGGCACGCCCTAAACTACTAAAACTGAACAACTAAAACGCGACTTGAAACATTTTAAAATCAAAGACAGTCCGCGGCTAAGACTAGCTGACCGGCAGGGGTTGAATTGCTGCACTTTAGACCCCCCTCCTCCACACACACACACATGCACGCACACACACACACACGTGCACACACACACATTTGTGCAAACAGTTATATATTGGCATATTCCCGTTCATCTCCTTTTCGTTGAGCGGTAAAGTGCTTCCTGCAGCACGGCTCTGAAGGAACGTCGGTTTGAAGAGCTACAGACTCGGTCCTCCTCCCGGTTGGACATCATCAGCACCAGGTTAGGGGGGAGGCTAAGGGAGGGAGGGAGGTGTGGGGGAGGGGGCTGCAGTCCCTCCTGGGACCGCTGCAGCCTCTATATGCTCTTTAGCACCAGCATGACAGGACCTTGAAGTCTTCCTGGAGTCTCTCTCTCGGCTGAAAACACAACGTAACGGCAATATCACCATCCTGTCCCGAGCCAGCAGGCCTCCATTACAGAGCTGCAGCAATAGGGATGGAAACAGGTGTAGCAGTAGGGATGGAAACAGGTGTAGCAGTAGGGATGGAGACAGGTGTAGCAGTAGGGATGGAGACAGGTGTAGCAGTAGGGATGGAGACAGGTGTAGCTCATCAGGTTAACTGTGTTGTGGCCCTACTGTTACATTACTATTATTATTGGATTGATGATTACTGTTCTGGTCAGCTGTGTTCCTGGTTGTTTCAGTTCCCTATCTGCCTCTGTGTGTCGGTTCTGATTTGTCTTCTGCCTGTCGCCTGTTTCTGCCTGTTTTTTTTTTCTTGCATTTCTTCTGGAAAACAGTGAAACAAGCAGCCTGACAATCTGAGGTCATCAAAGTACGTTTGATACCAGTATTGACACTCTCCTTTTTGTGCTACATATAACAGACGATCATGTGTTGCCTTTACAGGGGTCTGAGAACGCGCAGAAACAGCAGTAAAGGTTCTTCTGCTGGTTCTGGACTTCGCAGGACCGGACCGGCCACACAGCGACATCACCGCCCCTCTCTCGCTGCTGTTTATGAAGGCACCCCAGGGTGCCACAACCTTTCAAACCTGCTGAGAGGCGCATTTCCTATCATTTCTGTTTGGGTTGTTATCTTAAGTGTTATCTTATCTTATATAAGAAGACACTTTATTATTCCTGAGGGAAATTCAGGTGTCACAGCAGCAATTACAGAAAAGTTGTGACTCTGACCACCTGGTTGTGGTTGAGGAGGAGGAGGAGGAGGAGGAGGAGGAGGAGGAGGAGGAGGAGGAGGAGGACGACGACGGCCGATCTCAGCCAGGTGGACGATGATCGTTATTATCGGACTCACCCACTGGACACATTTATAGTGTGTGTGTGTTTGTGTGTGTGTGTGTGCATCTGTGTGCTTGCATGTGCGCCAGTGTGTAAAAGCTCACACAAAACTATAAAGCTTAAATTTTTCCATAAACATATAATTCAATTAAAATGAAGAAGACCATCATCCCCCTCTCATTGTCTCTTCCAACTCATTTTCGGGAGTGCGTTTTTGGCCGAAACATTGATGATGGAGGCTGCGCATAATGAGCCCCATCAAAGAGCCGCCATGACGCCTTGATGCCTGGAAACCGGCGGCCGGGCGCCGGGTCCGGCGTTGGGACCAGTCCTGAAGCTCCTCAGCCCTCATGGAGACGCAGAGGATCCCTGAGCAAGGAGAAACGCGGGCCCCGCTGTACCCTTGATCCATTTTTAATGAGCCTCTCTTTGTTCTGCTCGCCGCTATTTCAAGAGCGTTTTCACAGTCAACACACATCCCATCATGTAGATGACTCCTGTGGCGGGCCGTGACTCATCTCCCATGATGCAGTGGGCTAACAGACGGAGACAGAGTCCGCCACCTTTTTAAAGATCCAGCCCAAATGCGGGGTCTTGCAAACAAAAATAATTCACGCTTTTATTTGAGCGTGCTGAGCTGAAGTGAACCGGATCCCCCATCCGGCCCATGAGCTTCCTATAGCTATAATCAATGGGAGGTTTCATTGACGACTCTATTTTAAAGCCCTTCTTCAGTTACGGGTCGATGTTGTAGTCGGTAAGGATGTGAGTGGCAGTGTTTACACGTTGGTGTGTTTTCCATGTTTTATAGTATCTATTGCTGCTCTCATTCAGTCATGATTACACTTTCCAGTGCTTTACATACTGTATATGTGGTGGATTATTTCGTTTTTTTTCATTTATCTGCATAATTTACTTCTCTGTCGAGATACATTTTTTATCTTTAAACGAGTTGAACTCGCATCCTTGCATTGATCAAATCATAAAATGGCTTCATGACAGTTTGCCTGAATTTAAAGTGAACATAATGGTTTTTAAGAGAATGAAACTATTGAAACCATTGTAACAATATGCAATAATACTACAACCTACTTACTTACAATGAATTAATGAATTAATTCACTAATGAATTGATTCATGAACGCATTGATTCATTAATTAAATACTTAATTAATTAACAAAAAAATATGGAAAAGCAATCCTTTTGTTCATCATATTGGGACATATTAATGACATCATCAGCTCTGTTAGAAAGACAAACAGAATCTCCTTTCCACTTTTTTGTCCCAAAGTCTCCTGGACTCGTACTTCTTAGAAACAGTAAATGCAACATGCAGCCGGCCTCCATCCCATCTTTAATACATCAGACAGCCATGTCCCCCTGCAGCGCTGCAGAGGTTGTCTTTGTGGCGAAACACGAAACACGAACCACCACCTGCACCGCCATCCATCTTTGGAGCGAGACAAAAGCGCTCCAGACATTTTGGGGCCATTTTGTCGTCGTTATCGTCGGCGCTGGCGGATGAAACCATCGCAGGCCATGCCCTGTTTGTACCTGGAGGGACGCAATGAGGAGGAAAAGGTTTCAGCGAGTAACATTGACAACGGCGGATGTGCTGTAGGTCAGGACCAGCGAAGCTGAACAAGGGGAAGCTGACAGGACTTGTCCAGAGACAAAACTAGAGCTTGTCTGTCCTCAAATAGTTTCTCCTTACGTTTTTTTTCAAAGACTTGACATGGAGAAATGACAACACCTTTGGAGAATATATATAAATATCTATTTTTTTGTCATGTTTTTCTTTTTTTATGTGTTTGAAATAGCCTGCCTGATAAAAAGACA
Source organism: Merluccius productus (assembly GCA_027122695.1). Classification (NCBI taxonomy): domain Eukaryota; kingdom Metazoa; phylum Chordata; class Actinopteri; order Gadiformes; family Merlucciidae; genus Merluccius; species Merluccius productus. The sequence continues at coordinate 2,970,027 of JAOPJI010000054.1, read as the reverse complement.
ACATGCACAATAACCTCCAAGCAGAGCCACCGATGACAGAAGATATCCTGAGTCAGAGATAAAAACCTGCTGAGCGGAGTCAGGATGGGACAAATCAAATACTGCAACCGCCGCCCGGCTGGATAGTTATGGAGTTGTTGTGGAGATCTGCATCAAACTTCATGAGACGGCAAAGTGTCTGGATCTCACTTTAGGGGCCATGTTTTGGAAAACATATTTTAAAAATGTATTTCAGATGTGAGTTTGTTTGTCTAATATTTAGCAAGCTTGTCACCATTACATTTCAGATCATGTAACTTACATTTCTTTAAGGCTCCAGAAAAGTTAGTTTTGTTTTTTTCTTTGTTGCTATGCCTGATAAAGACTGCCGATGAGGAAGTGATAAATGATAAGTACTGTTAGAAATGAACATACAATAAAATATAGGGGAAAAAATGACATTATTTTAAATGCAGACCTAAACTCACTGTCAGCTGCTCATAGAGACATCCAGCTCCATTGTCACAGATTGTCTTGACGTTATTACAGTTGAGACTGGCGCTGCATACATCACCAAGTCATTAGTTTCAGCAGTAATATGAAGGCCGCTAATTTAGCAACCCCCCCCCCCCCGGCATGTTATCTGCTCCTACAGATAACATGTTGCATTGTTAAAGCCAGCAGAGAGGGCAGAACCAGTCTGGTTCGGTCTCCTCTGATGAAAGTCCCGGGGGGGGGGGGGGGGGTTGGGGGACGCTGTTTTGACAGCACCTACCACCCCCATGTCTCATATATTACCATGTCTATATTTATACGCCTATTAATATATGTCTTCGCGTAAACGGAAGTGTCTTCCAAATGTATAAATAGCTCATTCTTCTTCTGAAACAATAAGCCAGACTAAAGCAACGCTTCAAAAAGCTCCCTCTCTAAATTTAGCATCACTTCAAATCGTGATTTTGTACCTTTTCAAAACCCTCTGTGTGTTGTTTTGGTCTTGTTACGCAAGCCGATCCTAGCCAAGCGACCTTACAGCTGTATATTAATATCGGCTGATGCCAGATTCCATTAAGCTACGGGCCAGTACATATGTGTGTATATATATATATATATATATATATATATATATATATATATATTCTTGTGTATAAATATGAGTTTCTATGAGTTATTGAATCAGATCTCCCAGTGACCAGACAATATAATCTGATGTGTGAGCTATGAATCGCTCCAAAGAAAGCCCCCCTTCATGCAAACCCAGAGTGAAATCACAGCCACAGGGATGAAGATGAAATCAAAAATCACGTCTATTTTCTGATGCTGGGGAGGTTGACGTCCCCCCCCGCCCCCGGCCCCCCCGCCCCCCGCCCCCCCCACCCCCCCCGCTACCACCCACTT
>JAOPJI010000054.1:2902794-2913463 GCA_027122695.1 Merluccius productus | reverse complement strand
CACACACACACACACACACACACACACACACACACACACACACACACACACACACACACACACACACACAAACATCCACTTAGATAAACTTTTGCCCTTCTGTGGAAATCAAATTGTATTTTGTATTTATGCCCTAATTTGTACTTTGTGCATTAATGGTTTTCAAAAGAGGTTGTAGTAAATTGTAGACGATAATTTCCCTAATTGGCGAGTCCCTGGAGTCCCTTTTTTTCCTGAGCTATTCTTTGACCCACAACGCATCTTCTGTTGCAAAGGCTTTCATTGTTGCTCACACAGTATCATTATTTCACAATCATTATTCCAGGCCCCCCAAAAAATCCTAGTAATTACTAGGACCAAATGGAGCAAACCAGCTCCTCTTTTCATCTTTTGGGGTCATTCTTTCCAATGGAAGAGCCGTTCATCTTTGATCTAGAAAAGAAACCAGGCCACATTTTCCTAGAAATTTCTCCATACAACCCCCCCGCCACCCCAACCCCCAAAACAACCCTGGAATAGGAAGACACAGCTGACGGTAAAAATAACGTTGGTCGAAGCCGAAACCCTCAAGTCGTGATTACTAGTCAACCAGCACCGCTGTTGAAGTAGGATTTTCCAGGCACACTGCCAAGATCGGGGAATCTAATAGATGACTGAATAAAATAAATTCCCTTAGCTTGCGTTTTGGTGTTTCAAGAGCATAGGGGATGTGAAGCAAAGAGACAACGGTCTACTAATCCTGCTGGTCAATGATACTTTCCAAGCCTTAGAAGCGTGAATAGTTCACTTAGTCATTTAGCTCATGCCGTTTAGTGCCCTACAACTTGTTTAAAAAAAAACAGCACGTTGCACAAGTAAGAACAAACGCTAATCACACACAACGCTGAAACAGGGCCACATCGATGTTGGAAATAACACATTGGTCTCCAATGGACAGGTTTGCCGTGCATGGAAGCCTCGCATGACTCCTGCAAATGGACAGTTCTTACTTCTTAGGGTGACCTCAGCACGTTTTGGAGCAGATGTTTCCATATTTCCAGTGTTTCACCTTGACAGACATGTAATAAAAGCCATGTGTTGTGAACTGAAAGTCTGACTGTCTACCAGGGTTAGAGTGGGTATGGAAACGGTCATTACTGTATCTGGGAAATGTACCGGTTTGGTCTAAGAACAGCATAGGCTGTGGTTCCAGTCCACTTATCTAATTTCTTCATGTTTGCATCATTACACACAGGCGCACACGCACACACACACACACACATCCAAGACTGAAACTAGACAGCTATTTTGAGTGGGAGTTCAGTACTGCCAATTAACTTTCCTAAAAATAAAATCTAACTCAAACTTGTAGTGGACAAATACATATCAGTTGGACCCTGTAAAACAACTTACTGCATTTACATTTATCATTACAACATGTTGCTGGTTATAGAGCAGATTCATAAAACGGTCAAAACCTGAATTGACTTGACTTGAGTATTAAAAGTGCCATTAAAATACAGCATTCTTCTCGCCAGTATAGGTGTGTCCCATCCCACCAGTCCTCGCTACAAGTTCAACTTCATCGCCGACGTCGTAGAGAAGATAGCGCCCGCTGTCGTCCACATTGAGCTTTTCCTCAGGTAACGACATATTTGAATGTTTCTCATGAAAGAGTTTTTTTCACAATGTCAAAGTCGTTCTTACCTTTACAAATATCTTTTCATTACCATACTGTGCCATATCAAATACCAAGGAATACCTTTTTTCTCATACCTTCATTGAGCCTTGTAACTTGACCTCACCCCCTAAACCGCCCAACACCTCCCCCCACCAGGCACCCCCTGTTTGGTCGCAACGTCCCCCTGTCCAGCGGGTCGGGCTTTGTGATGTCCGACACGGGCCTCATCGTAACCAATGCTCACGTAGTCTCCAGCTCTACTGTCGTTTCTGGACAACAGCAGCTCAAGGTATGGGCCTTATTCACCTACAGCGGCCATCTTGGTTCGCTAGCTGGGTAGGGGGAACTGAATGAGTCACCCCCCACACCCAGCTAATGTTTAGAACCACGATGGCTGCTAGGTGAATAAGGCACAACGCCACTAGTTTCACATGATGTCACCTGACACAATGTTTTTGCAAACCTAAAGCAGTTTAGCAGTAACCAATATGGGTTACACTTTAATCAAGACATGAGAGGGAAAAAGTAAAACATACACAGTGATCATTAGAGCAAAAACATGCATGTATATGTGTGCAGGGTCAAAAAGTTAAATACGGTTGTGTGGTATTACTTTAAATTCATAACTATTTTACATTTGGTAATTTATCCAAAGTGACTTACAAGTGAGGCGGAGAACAATCCAAGCATGTACATTACATTACATTACATCTCATTGTATATTTCGAGTGCGTATAGAGAGCTAAAAACAAGTCAACAGTCAGTATGTGAGATGATTTGGGATTTCCTGTTCCTTTTTTTCTTTTCGTAAAGGTCCAGATGTGCGACGGCGACGTGTATGATGCGAATATCAAAGACATTGACAAAAAGTCGGACATTGCTACGATCAAAATCAACCCACTGGTGAGTCAGGACCGTGAAGGACGTCATGTCTTTTTTCGAGTACATTGGTCAAAAATAGAGCTCTGCACTGCCAGATTGGGTGACTTCATTTTACGCGCGACACAATTTCCATATATTATTTGATTTTCTTCAAATAGATTCACGTCGGAAGTTGGGTCGTAAAGAGTAAAGTAAAGGCGAGAAGCATTGGGTTTTACGCAGGGATCCGCAGTTGCGTTTGTATATATCTTTCATATATATATACCAGTCTAAACCATACGTGCATAACCTTAAGTAAAGTATAGCATGTAAGCCATAGCACGCATGCACACAAGGCAATTATGGTTCCGGTGGCCCCAACATACAGCCACCAGAACTGTTTGTTTTCATTGCAAATTGTTTCATCGGACTCCATAGATTCATAAGCTGGAAAAACGTTGGAATAAATCCTTGGCAGCAAGATAACCTTGACTCACTTATTAAGTATTGCAATTCTCTGTTTCCAAATCACACTATCGCTTGTTAATCCGAAAAAGAGTCTGAAAATCCGAAAGAAAGAAAAAGAGTGACCTTTATTGCCAGGGGAGTTTGCACATACAAGGATTTTTTTCTGATCCATGACTAGTTTAGAAACGTGAGCTACTTTCTAAAGTTCAACCCACTGCTAGATAATAAATGGGGTGGGGGGGGTAATCTTTGATGTAGTGCTGCTTTTTGTTATTATTACAGTATGTGTGTATTGTATGTTTAACAGCATAAGAAAAGTTGCCGTCAGGACAGATTGTGTTAGTGTTAGTGTCTACTCGTGCTATTTTTCCATATTGTTCTTGCTGCTCTTCGCCTGTGTCTCCGACACGTGTGGTTTGGGGGTTCTCCTGGGGATAGCTGTCAAAACACACCACGTCCAGCGAGGGGAGAGGGGGGGGGGGGGGTCGTCTTTTTTTTAAAATGTTGGAATTTCCGCCGGGTTTTGCTAACGGACATGTTTAGACGATGTGTCACGCTGTCGGTTGGGTTAATAAGGCGTGGTGTGAAATAGGTTACAACTCAAGAAAAGAATCCCAGGTTGAGGCCCAGGTGTGTACTTCATACACATGGGGGATTTTAGAGCGTAACGTGATGATACGTAAAGCTATTTTGTCGGACTGTATTCCCAGTAGGAGTGGGAGGAATGAGTGGCGGGCTAATCCACCCGGCAACAACGGCAGGATAATCCACCTATGAGGAATTTCCTAAACAGACATGTTCTGTTTTCCTCATTGTCTCCTCCCTTGGTTGCGCCACCTGCCTTGCGAGCATGTGTTTTAACTTAGCTACATCACTCTTGCCTCGCACACACTCCCTTCCTTCTTTTCCCCTCATCGCTGTCTCTACCGCCCAACTGCTACAGTACGTTGAATCTCTGAACTCAAACTGCAGTGACATTTTTCCTTATTGCACGTTACAGTTTCTGATTGGTTACAAACTACAAACTATTGGCAAGTGCCATCATCTGGCATGCATTTCAGCCAATCAGAAAGATTGAATGCAGGTGGAATTCGCACTGTAAGAAAACAACTTAGTTGTGGAAAAGTCGTTTTAAGTAGGTTTGAGTTCAAAATGTTCATAGTGTATATAACTAATATAACTATATATAACTATAAGTCAAAAGCAATATACAGGTACAAACACGGGACTGTTCAACACACGGGCACACGCACACACACACACACTCTCAAACTCACACACCTGCAATATATCCATATTCATATCAATAATACCTCTCCATTTGGTGTTGTTGTTCATTAGAAGAGGCTCCCGGTGCTGTCGCTGGGCCACAGTGCGGACCTGCGACCGGGGGAGTTTGTGGTTGCCATCGGCAGCCCCTTCGCCCTCCAGAACACCGTTACCACGGGGATAGTGAGCACGGCCCAGAGAGACGGCAAGGAGCTGGGCATCAGAGACTCCGACATGGACTACATACAGACCGACGCCATCATCAATGTGAGTCAACCACCACACTCAATCGCTCTTTCTCAAATACATGAAATACATTTGATTTCATAGTTTCTATTGTTGTCAAAGTTAAGACTTTCTTCCCACTTAAGAGCGTGGTATTTGTGTATACGTCCATAGCCACACATAACATCAATAAAAACCTTTTTTTATTTGTTTATTTCTTTGGTAGTATGGCAATTCAGGAGGGCCTCTGGTCAACTTGGTAAGTGTTTTTAAGTCATTTGCTCAAGTTTTATCCAAACAATTATTCTGTGAATGAAATTTGAAACGTGTGGGGGGTGTATTTTGAAGGATGGCGAGGTCATTGGGATCAACACCCTGAAGGTGGCGGCGGGAATCTCCTTCGCCATTCCATCCGACAGAATTACCCGCTTCCTCAACGAGTCCGTGGACAAGCATAGCAAAGGTGCCAACCTCCTTCCCAACCCCCACATCCCCAACTGCCCAAAAACACATACATAGTATGGATACACATTGTGAGGAGGAAAGACACGTATGACCATCATATGACTTCATACTGTTGAGATCATACTGTTGCATACTGATTGCATTCAATGCGTTTTTCTTCATAATAGTGTACCCCGCATAAATGTATCAAATATATCTTTACTATTACTATTACTATTCTGACATCCCCATTTATTTATAAAAACGATGATATAGCTTTTGGTATTGGAGCTTTGTATTGGTCATTATTTTATTATATTTTTTTCCCCCCCGCATCTGTTTGTATAGTAATGTGCTGTGTTATGTGTGGAAACGTTTGTAAAATAGATTTTAATCAGAAAAGGCTCTCCTGGTAAACTGAAGGTTAAATAAAATAAAATAAATTAGTGACACCACTATGTTGGTTCACAATGTTTCAGACCAATACCAGTATCTGCATCCTTAGTGTTTGTTTTTAGCACTGTCACATTTCAGTTGTATTCACACTATTGACCTTTCAACAATAACAACAAAATAACTGCAGTGAATATTTGAGTTCAAACGATGGGATTCCTCTCTCCCTATGTTCTTTATATCAGAGGTCCGAGCCATCAAGAAGCGCTTCATTGGTATACGGATGCTGACCATCACACCTACGTAAGGGAAACCACTCTGTTTTATTCGCATTATGTAATAAACAATTGTTGTAAGTGTGTTTTTGTGTGTGTGTGTGTGTGTGTGTGTGTGTGTGTGTGCGTACACACCCCAGGCTGGTGGAGGAGCTGAAGCAGCAGAATCCCGATTTCCCTGAGGGGACCCGTGGGATTTACGTCCATGAAGTGGTGCCGCAATCCCCCGCGCAGAAGTAGGTGGTCCTTTGCTGTGATTGGCTCTCCCCTAGTGGAAGAAGCAGCCATATTGTAAAACACAATGCAATCACCACTCACACGAACTGAGCACAAGTCGACGCATCGAGCATAAGTCGATGCGTCAAGATCCACAATATTAAATATTTATACTCGATGCCATTTGTGCGTATATTCATTTGATATATAGTCATATTTATAAAGTAGTGAATTGCAAATGCATTGCCATACATTGTCTGATTCAATGTGATATTATATTATATATTGTATTCATTCAGATTAGATTAGCATTAATGCATGTGTAAGGGTGTAGATAGTGACAATACAGAGATCTAATCTACTCTAATCTAATCTAATCTAATCAATCCAGTCATCTGACTTCCAATCCACTCCGATCTAATCTCATCAATGTTCTCTCTCTTTCTCTCTGCTCTCTCTCAGGGGCGGCATCCAAGACGGCGACATCATCGTGAAGCTCAACGGCGAGGCGCTGATGACCACGGCCGACCTGCAGGGGGCGCTGCTGGAGGAGACGGCCCTGCTGCTGGAGGTGCGCAGGGGCAACGACGACCTGCTCTTCAACATCGAGCCCGACGTCATCATGCAGTAGTAGTCATGTCGCCGTCGGGGACGCCGCCGTCCGGACGGGCGCCATCTTGGTTCTAAACGGTTCTAAAACCCGGCTGGCGTTTAGAACCAAGACGTCTACTGAATTACAGATTCCATAATCCGTTTCCCCCACCCTGCTAACGTGAGTCGTCCCCACCCAGCTTGCGTTAGAACCAAGATGGCCGCTAGGTGTAATAAGGCCCATAGGGTCTCGATTGAGGATGACCAACTGACCTTAAGAAATGGGTCGCATGTGGACATTAGAAACCCCGAGAGAGCACTGAGAGTGGCGAAACATGTTGACTTTACGATACAGAGGGATGAACATGCGATACAGAGTGATGAACATCCATTCCCAAGTCAACTTTACACAGATGAATAAAAGAGTAGTCAAGTGTAGCCAAATGTATTAATGAACGTTTAAAAAACAACAAAGTGCTGTACAACGTCAAGAAGTAATATAAATAATACAATTCAAAAATGGATCCCAAAAGTCAAGAAGAACAAATAAGAAACAGTGTCATACAGTATGGTTTGGGTGGTGACAGTCCTGAATATAAATTAATATATCAATATGAATATGTGTGTGAGCTAATGCTCATTTGTTTTAGACCAACCCAACAAAACATGGAGAAGTTCAACATTAGGCAGTCCCTTTTTTGTGTCCAATGTGAGTTACATTTTTCAAAACCCCCAACACTGTAACGCTGTTATCGTTTCATATGCAAATGTGAAAACCTAAAACTATGCATCACTCACTACTGCTGGAGTATTTGTTTTGTTGTTTATGTGTCATTGACTTGTGCTTCTAGTATGAAATGATTATTATAGTCAAACTGTCAAATGTTTTTGTCAAACTTTTGTTGTTTTTTTAAATAAAAACATTTTTATTAACTTTGTCTCCAAAACATTGTTTTGTAACTCCATGACATTTGCGTAAACTCGGCTATAGTCCTTGCTTTTTATATCTAGGACATACAGGTTGTGTATGTATTTTTGGAGTTTGGTAAAAACTAATAATATAATGTATTCAATGTGTTTCCTCTATAACTACTCTCGGGAGATTGGTACTTATTACATGACAGCCTGTGAGTGCTTTGGTTGCCAGTAACACTGACCTATATATTCTGTCTAGACTCGTGTTGGCCAGGGGACCATTGTGCAACACTGGAGAGAAACCCACCAAAAAAAAAAAAACGTTTGTAGAGACGCTGAAATGTATTGTTTGGGATTTCTATTTTATTTGCTTTAGTACCACCCCCAATGCTATTGGGACTCGAAATTTAAGTTTTTGGGCTGCAGCCTCGAAGGTAAAAAGTCTTGGAAGAAGCCAGTGGAATATGTGAGACCTCCACTGGTGAACCCAGTAGAGTAAGCCAGAGATTTTACAGGCCAGCCAAGCAGTTATCTCTTCCCTGACCAAAACTTCCATTTAGTTTTTCCCCTCTGGCTTTTTTTAATGAAGCCAAAAACAGCTAAAACCTCTCTATATATCGCACAAATTCAGAAAAGCACTTTGGAAAAAGTCAACTCAAACTCAAATAGCCTATTTTTTAAACATGATTCCATTAGCATTTTACCACTTAAGTCATGTATGACATATTGAAGATCGACTGATGGAGAACCAACTAGCATATTTGGTATGCCTTTGTTAACCAGGCGATTTCAGTGTGTTGACTTTATTTCAACAGAACACAAATGGAAAAATGTGAATAGCCCAAAGATGTAAACTCATTTAATTAATTTAAAATGTTTTACTCGACATTTGTTTTACTTTCTCTTTTTCTCTTCCTATTCTTACTCTAGCCTTCTTCTGATATAGGCCTAAGCATTTAATGGAACTGCTGTTTTTACTGATACCTCATTCATCTGTCATCGTTTACAGAGTATTTGGCCTTATCTGCATCATTTGTTATGAATATGCTTTCCTTATGGGCATGTGTGTGTGTGTGTGTGTGTGTGTGTGTGTGTGTGTGTGTGTGTGAAGTCATCATCACGTGCACTGATATGATATTCCATAACCCTCTAAGGAAGTTCAAATCCTCAAAATAAAGTAAAAGCACAACCCATATGGATTTCAACCTGGGGATACGAAAGTCCGGGTAATACAATATCGTCTCCTTATTTGGTTGCGGAGTCTCTGTGCCTTACTGTAAACTCTGCCTGCAGCATATTGCACATTTATTATCATCTCCCATGCACTAGTGTCTGTTTTATGGTCTGTTTAGGTACATCTAATCTGTCCATATTTTGCCCTACTGTTCTTGTGGAAAGTGCTCCTAATGGTTTTGTATGTGTACACAGACAGCAGTCACCAAAACAACTCACTGAACCAGACACACTTGTATAAAGGATGACATGTTACTCTTCTTGATGATCTTCGTGATGTATTTAGTCTATTGTCTATTATTGTTTTCATATGTAGTAGTAAGTAGTTCAATCTTATCAGCATGCATCATGAAGTATCACGAATACAAAGATAGCCCAGTACTTCAACTGACTTTCAAAAACATTACTGGTTCCACTTAAAAACACTGACAATTATGGCAACAATATTGGTACAATTATGGCATAGTCTCTAACTTCAACATACCTTTCTTTATCTTTCCAACTAATTTACTATAATACCTAGAAATTATAACGATATGCACACACGCGCATACGCACGCACGCACACACACACGATGACGTAATATTACGTTACTGAGCAACGCCATTTTTTATGTCCAACTATAATTGTCAAGAGACTGACCACCAACTACAACATCTACTAACAACATATAAACACCGTAACAGCTTATGTCCGTAATGTAATTATCGTGCAAAAATTGCATGTTATAGTAGCATATCTTTACCTAGCTAACAATATTCTCAATTTTCGAGTCTGTTCTATCGGCATTATAGTTTTTCGTGTTGTTGATTGTGTGAATTTACTCCATTCTAACCCCCCAACCCGATGCCACACCACAGCATACAAACCCGGAAATACTCATGTCATTTAATACGCACAACGTCGTGAAGGTCGTGTGTATTTTCGGAGTTTAGCTAACCTTGATAGTTATAGATAGTGATGATATTCGTGATCCCGATTTCTAATTTCCGGGCGGTCAAAAAGCCTCCTTCTGACACCGTGGCCTATAGCGCCATCTAGGTCATCGAGGAGACATTGAAATTATTTGGTTTTGAATATTGTATAATATTTTATATAGCCTATTAATTTCTTTTTTTAATTTTTATTAAACTGATATGATGCCCTTTTCCAACCTTCTACAAAATCTCCTTCTACATAACCTCCCACACAAAACCACCAGCCAAGATGCTGATCTGTTTGGTTTGGATTGGATCTATTGATATGATATAAAATGGATCTTTGCACGAAGTGCAAAATGTGTAAAATGGTGGCAACCGACCCTGAAACCACAATGTTGGACCCTTTTTCAGATTCACGTTTCTCTCACACTTTTCCCATCCCAAACCTTTTTACTGGACTGGCCGACTGCACATTTTTGCATACTGGTGTTTCATGAGCTGAACAAGGGCGATATCCAAGAGGACTCCTGGTCTTCCACTTTGAGTAACTCTGCACCAGAACATATTTGAGTTGGCAGTCACTTAAGCATGCTTATATGAATCATCATAGCTCTCTGTAAAGATAAGCCTATTTATTTAAAAAAATAAAATATTATATTCTACCATAGAACATTTGCTGTACTACTTCAACATAGCTGGGCACTCCTACACCTTTTGTGTTTTGGGACTAAACACAGGAGTGTAGTTAGAAAATATCCAGTATCTGTGTGTTGATCTTGACTTGAACAAACTTTAACTCAACTATTTGCTGAATGGCCTGCAGATCTGGTGTTTTGTTCTGAAACATCTGAAGTCCCGAAGACATCCGGGATAATTTAGCAGAGAACCGAGTCTTCAGTGTAGTGGACTCACTGACCCCATGTTGACTTGACCAACCTTTCTCACCATGTCACTGTATCAACACAGTGTTGTTTGGATTTAATCACAGGCAAATATTATGCTTGATATGATCTTTTGACTTCATTTGATTAAATTACAGTTTCATTCAACAATGGAGTTTCATAGAGGCCGCAGGAGTTTTTCCATGTCTCGGAGATACGCTGATTAATATTGATGTCCCATTTTTGAGATGACAACAAGATAATGTATGGAAAGAAGATAGGTACATGTCTGATCATCTTGACAAAAAATATATCAC
>JAOPJI010000054.1:2831046-2848678 GCA_027122695.1 Merluccius productus | reverse complement strand
GAGAATAAGAATAATGTTTTTTTTTTGTTACATTTCAGAAGCGTTCCTGGATTGGAGTTTGCATTTGTTTGTGATTTGATTTGACTAACATTGATTTCCTGCTTGCTTTGCTTTCTAGTTTGGTGAATCTAATGTCCTTTTTAAATTATCATAATGATTATTATTATTTGCATATTGCCGCTGTGGAATGGAAGACATGTGTTGTATTTGATAAACTAAAAGATTTAAAGAAGATGTCATCTCATACATTTCGCACACACACTCAGACCTTCACCGACATGTAGACCTCCTGTATTTTAAGTTGGTTGTGATCCACCAATGGCTATTTAGAAGCACATTTGGGCGATTTTCACCCCAAAACTAAATCCAAAGAAGCAGTCCTACATGCGACACAATTCGATTTCCGGATTCACTTGTTGGTTTGTGTACATTTGGGGTTGGAAAACGTTTTACATCCCCCTTGTGTACACACCAACGTGAAGAGCAAGTGTAAATGACGGCACCTCTGCGAAGATCCATCTTGGCGCAGAGACAACGCAGATCTTTGTGGGTGTGCTGACGGAGAAGCCAAAGCCAGGCTTTAAATACGTTCAGGCTAGCTCCAAGCTAATACCCCTCTGATGGAGCGTGGAACCTCTGGGGTCACGTGACCATGTGTTCCATAATGAGTCCACATGTTCCATATTCCGTCCTCACACTCCAAGCTCTGTCTGCTCCCGGTTGGTTTGATGCGCTGCTCTGAGCTCGGGGTGAAATCAAGTAGAGTGAATCGGCTTTCATGTGTTCGCCTCTGGTTTAATTTGCTCTGCTTGGTTTTGGAGACACGGTTTTTATGTTTTTGGTATATTGAGATAGATACGGATCATATATATAGATGTATATATATATTATATTGAGGGTAATGTCTGATTTCTGTCTTGTTTCTCCTCCTCTGCGTCTCCTGGTCTGAACAGCTACAGGACCAGCTGCCTCAGGTACCACATCTGTTTACACTTAACACTGTTATATATGTCTTACAATTATCAACAATTTAACGAACCGAGAGGGTCCCGTGTACGAAGTATAATTAATTTACAGTTGTTCACGTTGTATAATGAAAAAGGCCAGTTTAGGGGGTATTGCCTAATTTCATTGTCCTAGACGTGCAAAGCAATTCAGCGCGCCAAAGCGCCAGCTTGTTCCAAGATGTTCAATGAAAATTGAACAAGGAAGTCAAGAGCCGGAAACAGAGACAGCTTGCCTTCAAAGTGTGTTGGCTGCAGTGGTCAATTTAAGGAGAGCTAAAATAAATACAGTCATATTTCTGCCACTTTCCCACAACTGATTGTGAATAAATTGCAAATGGGCGCGAACACTGGAATTATTAGAGTGCTGTGATTCATGTATGCATGTAATAATTAATTCATATATCAACTTATTATATTAAGGTTACTTAATCTGTTACTTTGGGTGAATGTTAAAGGGCTATAGGCTATATAGAGTGTTGTCAAGTTTCTTTACTGTTCTCTCTCTTAACTAGGCTACATAAATACAAAATAAATACAAATATTTTTGGTGGATTATCATCTGGCGTATATAATATAAAATGAATGCAGTGGTAAGTAAAAGGCAATACAGCATACTTTTTGCCCTTACTCTTTATTATGTATACAGACGGATGCAGGAGCCCTCAGGAGGACAGCTATTTGGTCACATTTTCTGACGATGCTGCGTCGCTGTCCCTTCTCCAAGGCTCACAATCAGACAACGGAAATGCTCTCACTGATTTAATTTGTTGGTGTGATGATAACTTCCTGGACTTAAATGTATCTAAAACCAAGGAACTGATTATTGATTTTAGATGCAACAGAGATGCAGCTGAAGAATGTATCATACATAACGAAAGTGTGTTAGATGTAATAGTTTTTATCAATCTTTTACTGAGTCTCCTGAGCTTTACTTTTATCTGCTGGTTTCACAGCCTCACAGTAAAAGACAAACAGTCTGAACAGTATTGTTAAAATCTGTTCTAACATCACCGGAGTGAAACAAAGGGACTTTCAAATTTTCATCGTTACCTGCTTGTAAAACTAACCGCTATTCCAAATCGTTCATCCCCTCTTCAATTCGACTACTAAATTCTCTGTATAGGTGCATTTAGTAGTCAAATCATTATTGTTGGTGATTTTTTTTTTATATTATGATGTTTATCAAGTTTATCAACATTATTTATTTGTAGATTCAGATTTTGTTTGTATTGTATTGTATACTCACAACTTTATTTGAGAGGTGACTAGCCTTTATTTATATAGCATTTCAATTTGATTAGATTCTACTTTGTCATTGCTCAGAGGCTACAAGTACAGAGACAACAAAATGCAGTTTAGCATCTGTACTTGTACTCTGAGCAATGACAATAAAGTTGAATCTAATCTAATAAGTAACAGATTAGGTAGCCTTAATCAAATAAATAAGTTGAATATGTAAATTAATCATGACATGCCTACATGAATCACAGCACTCTATAATAATTCCACTGTTTGCGCCCATTTGCAATTTATTCACAATCAGTTGTGGGAAAGCGGCAGAAATATGACTGTATAATAGCTATGAATTATCTTAATTATTCAGGCTATTTGTTTATTTATTTTGTTTTGCTCTGCTTAAATTGACTCCTGCAGCCATTGCAGCGAACACGCTTCAAAACGCGCAACGTTGGCCCTGCTTTACTTTGAAGGCGAGCTGTTTCCGGCTCTCGACTTCCTTGTTCAATTTTCATTGTACGACTTGGATAATGGAACAGGCTGGCGCTTTGCCGCGCTGAATTGCATTGCACGTCTAGGACAATGAAATTAGCCAATACCCCCTAAACCGGCCTTTTTCATTATACAACGTGAACAACTGTGAATGAATTATACTTCATACACGGGCCACTGCCACACATCTACAGATCTGATCCGTAGTATGCAGCTTGCAAAGCTCTCGTCACACGTACACCTAGGGTAGAGTACTATAGAGAGAATGTCTCTACAGTACTCTCTCTACAGTACTCTAACCTAGGGTTGCCACCTTTCAGAAATGAAAATAAGGGACGCCCACCACGGGCCGACTCCTGTGGGGCGCCCGCAGCATGTATGTTTTATTTTGTGCTGGTGTTTTTAGTAAATGGGAGATCAAGAACGCAATTAGTCATACTTAAAGCTTGAAATGCTTTATTACCAATGAACACATTATATTATAAAGTGCCGTCAAATAAATCTTGAATGAAATCTCTTTGTGGGATCTCTTTGGGACATATTTTGACGGGGGGTCTGGGGGTCCTCCCCCAGGAAAATTAGAAAGAAGTAGATGCATGTCCATTGTTTTAGATTTAAAATGATCTCCCTCTTTCATTGATTTTCCTTGGAGCTGGCATGGGCTGCAATTACTGACTACTATTATGTTCTGGTGTAATACACAGTAGTGTTGCACGGTGCACCGATACTTCAAAAGTACCGCGATTTTCGGAAATTAAAAACGTCACGATTCCTAAAATTATAAGCATCGATACTTTTAAGAATGACTGTGTTCCAGATTTGTTAAGTCCAAAACACACGCGTCAAAACAGCCGCCTCTATTATTTTCTATGTACACCCCCACACCGATGGCGGCAAGCGCGCGCCGTCGCATTGTTTTTTTCACAGCGTCACCGCTGTGAAGCGCCGGAGATCACTATATTCCTGTTGACGCGCCGCAGCGCGATGCTTCCTATGTGTGTTAGGGGCAGCACTTGACGCACGTCATGGACATGCCGCAGCGCCGCTGTAAAGCACAACAATGTTATTCGAGAGTGTTTCTCCTTGTCCAGGAAAAGCATCGAAAAAGTATCGAAATCGCAATTCTCAACTTGGTATCGGTATCGAAGCGATAATTTTGTTATCGTGACAACACTAATACACAGAGGACTGTGTGTTCAGCGTTCAGTCTGTGTTTCTGAAGTCTATCACTGTCGTTGATCCGACTCTCAACATAGGCTTGCTTCGGCGCGTGTTTTGAATGCGTGCGTGATGCTGCTGCTTTGTGTGTTAAAAAGCAGGAAACGCGGAGTGGATTTCTATTTCTATGGGTATTCCCCCTATTGATAAAGTGGAACGGATTTGATTGTGAAGCAATGGAAAGAACGATGGACTAGTAGACCAGTCATGCACTAATATTTTTGATGGCAAATGTGGAGGGGTCCAAACGACTTTTTTTCAAGGGTGGGGGGTACGTGTCCCCCCTCAATTATATTATGGTGACGCCCATGGATTTCCGGGTTTCAGGACTCATTCCGGCACCACTCTATTGACCACCCTTTCCCCTCTCCTCTCCTCCCCAGGTGTCCATCGTGCCCACGCCAGGACACACGGGCCACGACGTGAGCGTGGAGGTGAGGGGCACCGCCGCGGGGACAGTGCTGGTCGCAGGGGACTTGTTTGAACGCTGCAGGGACCGGGACAGCTGGCAGGCACTGAGCGAAAACCCTGCGCTGCAGAGAGTCCACCGCGAGAGGGCGCTGCGCGACGCCGACGTTATCATACCGGGACACGGCCTCCCGTTTATGACCCACAGAAACTCCCAGGACCATCAGAGCCGGTGATCTGAAAACCACGTCAAGCGGAGGAGGAGACTTTGAAGGACATTGACTGCTCATTTGTGGTCTAGGCTGACCCAATTCAAAGCCCTGCATTCGTAGGGAAATACAGACAGAATACATCCAGGGAACTGCAGGTCATTACTGGGGCTACTACCGTTTCTACTTGAACAGGTAGTAGGCCTACTGTAATGATTAGTAATAAAAAAACTTAAGTTAATTTGTGTTGGGAGTGTACAAACTTTGGTTTAGTGCTTGTTAATAAAACACAATAGGACTTGCATAGGAAGTCATAAATGTGATGATCATAATAAATTGTTTCCACTGACGTTTAATAAATAATCTACTGATGTCTATATTGTTTCATCTCATTTGGAGAAATGTATTAGCAAGTTAATATAACCTTGAGTGGATTGGTAGGAAAAATAGATGGCTGTCTATTCTCAACATTCTCAGTTTGGTAGCCTGTCCATGGCAACCCATTTTGAAAGTGATCTTTTTGAAAACCAGCGAAAGGTTTGGCTGAATATCGGACATCATACTTTTGTCTTTTTCAGATTTTTTTCCTATCCATCTACCGCAGTCTGCTTTGAAATGTAGCGGATGCTGTCCTACACTATTCCTCAATAGGCTGTCCTATGTTAAAAGTCCCACAATGAAATGGGGTCAGGCTCTAATCGTCAGCCCCAAAACCAAAGCTTGGCACTGCATTAGAGCTATAAGGGCCAGGTTAGACACTTCATCGCTGTCTTATCACATAACATAACATATTGTTACATAACATAACATGTTTTCCACTAGGACTTTGTAACACAGACCTTATTCATGTACGATGGACCCTACCAGCAAGCAGTACTATAGGTCGGCGGTGAACACCAAACCGATATTCTTAGAAACATTGATATGGCAGACAAGGACAAGGGGTGGCTGTGCCAAGGTTCAAATACACTCCTCACTGCATTGTTCGTTACTGATGGTAATCTGGGAAGCTTAGAGACCCTGTTTTCTGTCTATGGGGTAACACAGCACTACCTACACTTCACAGCATATACGACCAGAGACAATCCCAGTCCTTTAGGTTTTTCTTAACAGCTCTCAACAAGTTAACAACTTTGCCTGCATTACGCAGAATGACTTTAATCAACCTCCTCCCTTTAGTGAGACATGGTGTCCCATTTTGTGTGTGACAACCTCATGCTAAACTAATGATTTCCTTCATTATGATTATTTCCAAAAGATACTTTGCAGTGATCCTGAAGACAATGAGCCGAGGGACAAAACAAAAAGTAATACATGGTAATATAATATATGACTGTCAGTTAAGAATATGTGACAGTCGTGGTGGTTGCTCCAGCCTGGAGAAGACACGCTCATATTGTGAATTAAATTAATTAAATTATATAATGATATTCCCACCTTATCTTGCAGTTTACTCAAACAGCTTCACTTATATTTTTACCAGCCAGTTGGGCTGACAGTTGGGCTTTTACCAGCCAGTTGGGCTCAGATAACAGCTGAGATGATCTTTGGATTATGCTGTAATGGAAACCTCCCGCTTTTATGACCCAATAAGGCTTACCCTTCAGTGATAAGGGGGACTCCGGTGTTTGCTTTGGCTTTTCCGTGTGTGTGTATGTGTTTGTGTGTGTTGGCCCGGACCTCCACCCTCCAGGGATATCTCCGGCTTGCTCCTCCATTATGCCCGCAATGATTCAGTGATAGCACAGAGCAATATAACCCCCGACACACACACACACCCACACCCACACACGCACATGCACACACACACACTCACTCCTAGTGACAGTGTAATGTGTGCCCTTAGTGATTCTGTTGTTTCCATCAAAACAATAGATAACAAATGCAACAGAATAGCATTAACTTTAACGTTTGCTTTTATTAACCATTATAAACACATACTATTCTATCATGTTTTGAGATGCTATACTGTTTATGTTATAATTTTATTTGGCTTTGCAACCCATAAAAAAAACCCAACCTAATTGATAGCAGTCTGTTGGACGACATGCATTGATAAGCCTTTCAGGTGCCTGTACTATTCTTATCTCGTTGACTCCTCCCTTTTACTCCCTATCTTCTCAGATTCCCAGACCATACACATATATATATATATATATAGTTCAACAACGTGTCCTCTCTTCTTTCTGTACACAAGGACGTTGTCCACCAGCAGGATTTAAGGATCCAACATTTTGGACAGACAAGACAGAATTGTCTTGACATCCCAAAAGCAACATGTGTACAGGAAGCTGCTCCCGGTTCATTGGCATCGCTCTCTATGTCCTGACTGCCGTGTCGATAATCTGCAACATCATACTGTTTTTCCCCGACTTCTCCACTGACTATGCACAGGATGACCACATTACGGAGGAGGTCAAATACATGGGAGGACTCATAGGCGGTGGGATAGTCGTGAGTCCCCCTTGTTTGTTTGTGTGTGTTTGTCTTGTATGTAGTTCAGACACCATGCGTCGACGTAGGCAAGCCAAAAGTGTTTCCATGTGTGCGGCCGTGTGTTCTCGGTGTTGGTAGGCTCAAACATGAACTGTTGGGATTTGAGTTGACTTTGAAATTGTACGTAGTCCTCCGTGCCTTAGCTTTGCTCTGACATCTCTCTCTCTCTCTCTCTCTTCCCCTTAATTTCTTTCTGATTGCAGGTACTCATCCCTGCCATTCACATCCACCTGACCAGCAGCAAAGGCTGCTGCAACAACCGCTGTGGGGTAAGTGTCAGGTTATCGGTTGTCGTCTACGTTATCGCCGTGGCTCCTGTCCCTTCTAGCAAGCCGTGACGAAACCCCAGACAGATGTTCACACAAGATGTTCACATTCACACAGACAAGTCAGACAGGCATTGAGACAGATGTCCAGACCCTGGATGTATGTTCAGATGGCCGCAGACAGATGTTGGCCTCAGACAGATGAGCCACTGTGTGCTGGTTCCTTGTCATAGCGGTGACTATACAGCTAACATCCATGTACTTACAGGCCTATAGTGCACTAATGGGTCAGTAGTACAGCAGTATAGTAGTATAGCAGTAGGCCTAGTATATGTCATTGTGGTAGTCAGTTCTCTTTGAAAAAAGCTACGGGAACAGTTGAGGTTGTTGTGTGGTAATAGTTCCAACATAGCATTACTTCTACTAGAACTATAGACCCAAATCAATATGTAACATATATATATATATATATATATGTATGTATATATAAAGAACTGTGATCTGTGTTTGCTGTAGATGTTCCTGTCCATCGGCTTTGCAGCAGCTGGCGTGTCGGGCGCGGTGTACAGTATGAGTACTGCGGCCCTGGGCCTGGCCAATGGGCCTTTCTGCCAATGGAGAAACTCGGAAAACCCTGAACTTACATGGGGAACGCCTTTTTACGGGTAAAGGAAGAAATGGCAAAACTCCACTGACGTGACCCACCCTCCTGACAGTTTCTGTTGACTTCTGAGTTCATTATTTCATTAATCTTTTAAAATTTCGCTTAACCTACTTACCCGCATAACGCTATCTTATGTGGGTGCTCAGATCAAATTTGTTGACACTAAAAGTAGGTGGATTCATAAAGGTGGGCTGTTTATTTTTGTATTGCTAATGTTTTATTGCAGTCATCAAATGTTGACATGATCACCTACCAATAACCATCAATCATTGTTCTTTCATTGGCTCCTTTGTGTGCTTTTACTGCTCAGGTCAAATAATTTATTAACACTGAAACTATACTAGGTGGATATATAAAAGTGCACAGGTCGGGTAATTTATTTTTATTGTTAATGTTATATGGCAGGTCATCAAATGTTGAAGCGATCACACACCAACAACCATCCATCGCCGTTCTTTCATGGGCTCCTTAGGATTCGTTGCAAAGAGCCCTAATATTGTCATATTCTCGTTAGCGATGCAGCAATTGTTATTAGCTATGTAGCTTTGCGATGGCCAGGAGCAGGGCCCTCCGCCACTACAACCCCACTATGGGAATGATGACAACACAAAAACACAACAACAACAACAACAACCACCAAAAAAACGTTTTTGTGGGGGTTGTTTTTTTCCCTCAGAAACGGGAGCTACCTGGGCAACACCGACTGGTGGGAATGGTGTGAGGTGCCGAAGAACGTGGTGCATTTCAACCTGACTCTCTTCTCCATCCTGCTGGTGGTGGCCGGCGTGGAGATGGTGCTCTGCCTCATCCAGATGGTGAACGGACTGTTTGGGTGCCTCTGTGGCACCTGCAACGGAGACAAGGTGAGAGGAGGGTTATTCCCCTGGAGGAGGATGGAGGATGGAGATGAATGGAAATCTCTGCATCATTTAGGCTAGTTTTAGTTCTTACTGAAAGCTGCATTCTTTATTTCCTCAGCAGGAAGCATGAGGTCAACGCATGGAGGAAAATAAGTCAACAACGTCCAAAGCATCCTCATCAACATCATTGTCGTCATCTTCCATCTTAACATCAAAGATGGAATCATTTCACTTCAATTGACATTGGATCAATATATTTTCCACATCCTCATTCCTGTAATAATTAACATATCAGCTATAGCAGCAGGTACTGATTAAAGCAGCATTGAATAAATTGCGTGGTAGATTAGATTATATGCGAGTAGAATTCATCACTATTTCGAGACGTTTCTGCAAATAATACTTACCTACTGGCAAATGTACCTTGGGATACCCCTAAATAAAATAATGCATTAAAAAAATATATTTAAACATGGCTGCCTGACTGAGCCTGAATAATAACTTATTTTTAACCTTGCTTATCATAGGTGAAAATCAGTTTCGCAAGACATTTGTCATTAACAATACATTTAGCAATGCTTTGTAGATAATGTGAAAAAATATATGGCTATGAAGTCAAGATACAGCACAATCGGATTTCATTGTTAACAGTCTAATATTGAATGTATTAATTAAATGTATGTCATACTATAGACCCTATGTCTTGCCGTTGTTTGTAATAAAAAAAACTTACACATGTTCACATTAGGCCTACTTTGTCTCCACAACTGTCCGGCTACCAATTATCAGCCTATAATTTACACTCATATTTTTCGTTTAGTCAGTGCCCCGCCCCGCCATCAATAATGTTACCAGCAGCATTTTGTACATTTCAGATAATATTACCTTATACATTCTTGCCAGTTAAAATGTGTAAAAACACAACTAAAAACCAAGCTGACCCCGACGTGATTTGAACACGCAACCTTCTGATCTGGAGTCAGACGCGCTACCGTTGCGCCACGAGGTCCTCCAGTTACTCCCATAATAAACAACATGTACTTCCTATGCAGTTTATCACGTTAAACTACCACGTTAAACTACCACGTCCTCCGCGTCTGATAATAATGGCGGCTGAACGGCATTTACTTCCAATTGGCGCACAATTCACAGACGGCACGTCTACCAAGCCCCTGCGGTGTAGCCTTAATACGTGGCCAATCCTTAGAGCCATGTATCCTCACAAACATACTGCGGCCGAGGTTTAAATTATGTATTTACTACGTTAACGAACTGGCAAACCGACTGTCTCGTTCGTCAACTGAACGAACTAGACGCAACATCGCCTCAAGTAACAGAAAATAAAGCATATATACTGAATATATACTGCAGGCCGACGCTAGGTGTCGTTGTTTCATCACACTGTCTCTGAGTGTTGCAAGTAACCTATGTGGAAGTACCCAAACCATCTGCGCTGTCCATATGTGCATTATTAATGTAGTAATCTATTTGAATGACAGCAATTGCTTTTTAATGGTAATGGCTGCGTGGTGATGTGTTTAGGTTAGCTCTAAGCCCAGTTTTGTTTTTTGTTTTTTCTGTGGTGTGTCTGTGTGTCTGTGTGTTCATAGTTAGTACATTTCTATTCCATTCTTCACATATACCGAATATGCAAAAACAAATATTGCGTCTCTTTTTTCCCCATATCTATCTCTCCATCATCTCCAGTCCATCTCAGCCCTGTTAGGAGGGTATGCCGACTAGGCCTCTATAGGCAAGGGCTGCACTGGCTGTGGAGGCCTTTCGTGGTGTGTGTGGCCATCTTCTTGGCCAGACAGTTGTTCTTCACTTCTTCTTCTGTCTTCTTCAACCAGAGGTCAGAGAAACACACGCACGCACCCGATTGCCAACTCCCTGAAAAATAATTGGCAGGGCCGGCCGACCCAATTGCCTTCACGCTTCCTGGCGTGGTGAACTTTTTTAACCCCTTGTTTTTAGTGCAAACATTTTTTTAGCCCCTATCTTAATGAGTGCCATAGTGGAGAACATGTGATGCAGTGCCCTATAAGGTGCCCTTACAATTGAAAAGGGTGCCGTTATGAAGTGCCCTCTATGCCGCCCCTACATCACAGTGTCCCAAAGGGTGATGTCCTTTCCAGTAGGGAAAATGGGATGCAGTGCTGTGAGAAAACATGATGAATGCCCAAATAGGGGCCCCTCCAGTGGATAAAATGTGATGCTGCGAGAGGCAGCGCTTTGAAACGCTGGGTCCAAAGCTGCAAAAGTGAGGAGATAAGGCCCCAGGGTCCAGATCAGTCTGACTCGGGGCAGGTGAGGCTGTAAAAACCAGCTATCAACCACACACTACACAGGAACGATGATATGAAAACGAGTAGGCCTATTCATTCTTTTGAATGAATGAATGAAAAAAGGCATTGAGCTGACACGTCACTTCATACTTTATTAATAAAAATGGCTTTATGCGTACACGTACAGCCATAATATTGCTACACAAAAGTACAAAGAAACAGCAAGATTATTTTGCATAGACATCATTATGATAATCTCTTTTCCAATCTAAAATGGACAACTTTAAATCCAATTAAGGCAAAGCAACTGTATTTATACAGCACATTTCACACACGAGGCAGACAGAGCTTCCTAAAACAAACATGTCATACAATAAATTGAAATAATAAAATCAAATAAAAGAATAAAGAACAGTTCCAAAGTTATCCTAACCCTAACCCAAAAGAATAAAGATAAAATAGTGCAAAACAGTCAAGTAGCAATCCTGCTTTCCCATGTTTTGTATTGACTGGGAACCAATAACAGATTGGTCCCAGATGATCTTAGTGGTCTTGAAGGCTCATGTAGCCAAAGCTTTTCAGTGATATACTTTGGCCCTAAGCCATGTAGTCATTTAAAGGTGAGCAGTCGTATTTTGTATTCAATCTCTGACAATTCTCTGACAAACGGGAGCCAATGCAAGGATTTAAGAATTGGTGAAAGGTGTTGAAATGTTTTGGTCTTTGTTAGAAGTCTAGCAGCAGGATATAACCAGGATAGGACCTGCAAGGAGGCCATTACAATAACCTAGAAGTTTTTCTAGGTCTTTTGGGGACGTGAGTCCTCTTAGTCTTTCTATGTTTTTAAGGCGATAGCATTTTATAGCCGATTTTATTACCGATTTAATGGGGCTGTTGAAACGTAGATCCGAATCCATGATAAGACAGATTTCTGGCTTGGTTTTTGGTTTGCAAGGACAGAGAGTGAAGGTGTAGGGTAACTTTCAGCCTGCATTTCTTAGCACTGAAAACAACCGTTTTTCCTCCATCCCTAACACACAATGTGAGTCGCACTTTAAGACGTACCAGGACTTGTTCTGGACACAGCGATGACATTGCCCTGGTAAAGGGTGACTTGAAGAAAGCAGACTTCTTTCAGGGCCGTCTCCAATTCGTCAATGGTGTCACGGCCGCCCTCCAGCGCCTCCTTCAGCAGGCACCTGACGTGGACATCCTTCAGCTCCAGGCCCCGGAGACTCACACTCAGAACCCGTTTTAAGTCCGCCTGGCTGTATTTCATATTGCAGCGCCTGCAGTGCACGTCCTGGCGAGAGGAGAGGTCTTTCAGCAGGTGGCACTCTGGGCAGCAGAACTCAGCCTTCAGACCGAGGTTCTCCAGGCCGAGGAGGCTGAGGTTCTCCACGGTGACGGCCTCCAGGGGAGGTTGCGGATTGCCAGAGGGGGAGGGGCTCCTCTGCACCTCCTCTGCGGTGCTCGCCGGGGTGGTCTGGAGGAACAGGTTCTGGCCGTACCGCAGTGAGACGTTGGTGATGCGGTACCACTTCCCGTGGCTCAGCTCCAGAGGCTCCCACACGGACAGGCGAGTTGAACCGGTGTCGTCTGCTACCACCCACTGCACTTTGTGCAGGTATTTACCTGACCGGGTGAGTTGATGCCCCACCCAGGCCTCTTGCATCGCCATGACGTCCACGGTAACCTGCACAGAGATACGATTCACCTTGACATGCACATTTACCCGCATTTAACACACAATCAGAGATACACATACAAGTGTTGCATTCTGGGTAGACTGCGGTACCTTTCTTTTTCCATAGTTCTCCTTTTTGGACAACAGCTGGTCCAAGGTGACCATCAGTATGCCGATCTGCGGGTCACCGGCTATGGCCTGGCGATGGTCCAGAACCTGGAACCTGGACTCGTCGCCGAACATAAAGGTTTTGCCATAGCCCTTTGCCAGTCCCTCCAGGACAACAAGACTCCTATAACACACACACACACACACACACACACACACACACACAACTGGGTGTGTATTCCACTGCATACCCAGACCCATGTGTCAACACATGACTTGGGAAAATATTGGGGAAATTGAGGAGAGCCCTTGTATTTTGCATTTACAGCCACATTTTCTCAGTGCTTGTTTTTTAGATTTTAAATGTGTGTTGTGCCATCCCGTGTGTGCGTGTGTGTTGTGCCATCCCGTGTGTGCGTTTACTGGCGGGTTTGCGCTGTGATGAAGTCTTGTCGTAGTCCAATGTTGCAGACCACCACAGACCAGGTCTGGCCTTCGTTCTGGAGCTTGGTTCTGAAGAACTGGACTTTACCCTGGATGAGCTCTGAGACCTGCTGGAGGTAGCCCTGCAGTTTCAACTCTGGTTTTCTTGTCCAGTCTAATAATAAAAATAATAATAATTATTATATTCATAATAATTCCTTGTATTTTTTTATATTGTGCTTTTCAAGTGTGGACAGGTGTGTGTGTCTGTGTGTCTATGCCATCATATCATCTCTTCCACAGGTTTCATGTAAATAAATGTCACTATCTGAAACACAATGGTGATTCAGTCAGATGGCCCACTGATGAAAGCCCTTGCATTTGCAGTATTATGAATGTTACAAACTAGATGTCGGTGGCGACACACCTGCAATTACCGCATATACATAGAGAATAAAACGGTAATCTTCTAGATTGCCACTTGACATCGGGTAAGGATTGGGGCGTCGTACGCCCTCTGGGGCGGAAACTGTGTTACATAATCTGGCTTTGGTATTCACATGGCTGTTTCTAGTGCACATGTAAACGCACTAAATGTGTAACACCTACTTGGACGATTGTTCTGGTACGGAGGTCTGGCCCTCAACACATCTGAGGGAACCGTCTGTGATACAGGGGTGGAACTGGATGGTGGAGAACCCAGAAATAGAGGGGTGGAGTCGGGTAGAGCTGGGTGGGAGGAGACCTGGAGTTGAACATAGGAGTTGGGTGGTAGAGGACCCAGACATACAGCGTGGACGTTGGGAGGTCGAGGGATGGAGCCGGGTGGTGGGAGAACCAGAGGTAGAGGTTGGGATGTGGATTCGGTCCAGTCCAGCTCTTTGAGCTTGGGGAAGGTCTCCTTCACAAGTGGGTCGTCCCGCAGCAGAGAGACAAACGCTTTGCACGCGCTCTCTCCTTTCTTCAACAGCAAGTCCAACAGAAACGGCATGGTCCGCTTTTCCTCCTTCTACACACAGCATCAGCACATATACACATATAGGGGTGTCACGATTCTCCAAATTCACGACTCAACATTCAGTTTTAAAAGGTCACGATTCAATTCAATTTTTGCTTTAAACTTTAAACTTTTTTTCCAGCACTGAAAAAGATAAAAAGATAGGTGCATAGGCTTTCACACAAAGTCCCATACCCCGGGCTTAAATAGTCAGGCCATGTTATTGAAAGCGAGAGCAAGGCTATACACTCACACACACACACACACACACACACACACACACACACACACACACACACACACGGTGAGTCCTACCATGCGTCTGTACTCTCCATGCGTTACTATTTGTTTCTCGTATAATTTAGTCAGAATCAGTTCAAAATCGTAGAGAATTTCATCCAATAGGCTCAGTCTGGACCTGACCAGCCCAACATAGACGTCTGGCTCACGAGATCTCTTCATCCTGATTGGCCAGGAGACAGCAGGGGTTTCTGAAAGAGAAGAGTCAGGTAAGATTGGAATAGAGATGCATCAGGATAGCTTTCCAAATGTTAAGTGAAGTTAGGTGCACAGAATTGGTAGATGAAAACACAACAGATGTGGAGGAAATTAATAAAAAAGTTGCTTATGTTGTAATTTTGATGATTCCTCGAGGAACTATTATGATTTTGCAAGCTGGGCAATAAGTAATGTAAAAAGTTGGGTCGAGGTGCAGGATGCAGAGAGCTGAGCGGGGTGTCTCAACGCAACAGGAAACAAGTGCGTGAACCGCGGAAGCTAAAAAACCAGACTATGACTTCCTCCTGTCAGCATAGCATGGGGCTTTATCTCATTTGCATATGCAGAATGCGGGGCGGGGGACCAGTGGGGAAAAGTGGGCTTGTTACGACCGCTTGCAGCGCTGCATGTAACGTGCCCTATGTTATTCCAACCGATTAGAAGTGCGAGATTACGCGTGCTATATTGAATAAAATATATCTTGGTAAAAAGTACTCCAAGTCTAGTTATTTCTACCACCAGTCCTACAAAATGGCTTCGTCTCCTGGGTTCCACATTAAATAGACAACACATATTACTAACTGATCCCCCACAGGGGCAGTGTCGGATGACCTCCGACGCTGCTGAGCTGCTGAGCACGCCACACATCCCGCATGTCCCTACCTGTCATACACGTGCGCCCCTTTCCTCTGAAACTAACCTACCAAAGCCCGGCCAATCAGTGCCTAATAACAGGGGCCGCAACAGGCAGGAGCTATCCGCGGTTTTTCCTGTGAAAGCGAATTTCGATGGTCACGACCATATTTGTGCACATCCCCATAGTCCGGGAGTCTCAGGCTGCTATTTTGTTGAAACTGGTTTTGCTGGGTAAAGTTTTTTTCTCTGCTGTTTGTTGTTGCTTGGGGGTACCTCTTCAAAATACAGGAGGGTGCCCAGTGATATCCCTTGAGCATTTTCAGATATTAACCACTTTATGCCCGAAGCACCAAAATCCCAGAAAAATAAGGATTTGAGATTTCAAAATACTTACTATGGGTTGGGAAAAGGCTCTGTTATCAAAGTCCTGAAAGCTGGGTATGAACTATCGGCTATTGGCAATGTCGATGCACCATTCCAGCAAGTCCTGGACCAAGCCACTGCCTTCATCTCAGCCTGTTATGGCATAACAGAGAGCACGGACATGTCACACACAAGGCTACTTGTCTGTGGAAAAAATAATGGGAAAGGACATATATCTGCTCCAAACCTAGCTGCTCTTCCGCCAACAAAAGTAGCATTCGTTGAGAATGTTAAGAGCGCCCACTTTCAAGCAATCCTGTGGCGAAATCTCAATGTAAATCTGCTGCCAGCATTGAACCTAGAGGAATTTGGATGGAAAAAAGACACATGCAACAGGTCACTGAGCCCAACCAATCTACCGGAAGATGGCAAACTTGTCCCGGACTACGTTTTGGAGATGATCAGGTGTGGCTGCAAGAGTGAAACCCCTTGTAACTTCACGAAGTGCAGCTGTGAAGAAGTGCATGGTTTGCCATGCACAATGTTCTGTGCATGTTTCAGGGTAGGGTGCTCAAGATCCAAATATGCTGAACTAGACCATCATCAGCAAGATTTTCCCTTCACACCTGCCAGTGTGTATCATGTCCTCCGAATTTATACATGCTAATGAGCAAAGGCTCAATGGGTGTACAGGAAGGTTCATCAAGCACGACCCATTTTGTCATCAAAAGTGTGTTTTGCTGGCATGGCCTAAAAGGGTTAATATTCATTCATTTGGAATCAAATACATTGTATATGAACTCCTTTATGAATAAACATTGGAGAACGCAAATTTGATTTGAGTATTTTGCATGAAATCTCATAAATCCTTATTTGTCTGGGATTTTGGCACTTCAGCGGGCTGGGACCACCCTCTCTCTCCCCTGCTCCACGGGCCAGCGAGAGGTGGTCCTCCGCCCAAGTGATGGCGGCAGCGAGGGTGGCGGGCCAGTGGCAGACGACCCACTCTGCGGTAGCTGGCGGGAGCCCCCGGAGGAACTGATCCAGAGTGATCTATTCCATCTATTCTATTCCACCACCTGCTGACTGAACCCGACCTCTGGTTCATACCGACCCGCGGCATCGAGGAGCTGGTGGGCGTAGGAGGTGAACGGTCAACCGCCTTCCTCCAGCCACAGGGACTGGAAACGGCACCGATGCCCCTCAGCTGTCAGAGCCGCCCCGCCCCCTTTGTTCGCAGCCAACGCCGAGCCATGCCCCCTTCACACCACAAAGACAATACTGGATTCTTTCAAAGTGCTCAACCCTGACACATGACCAAAAGAGCAAGCCAACCTACTTACCTTCGGAGAGGATTGCGTGGCAGACCTGGTGAGGCATTTTCAGAAGGGTATGAATTTATTTGACACTGCATTGCCATTGGAGACACGTGTTGCATATGGGAAAACTCAATTGCTCTGTTCTAGCAGGGTGCAATATAGCTACAATCCAGGATGAGTTGCAAGGGCTCCAAATCCTGGTAAGCCAGAACTTCAGGGACAAAACCTACATTGGCTTGTGGGAGATGCTGCTGACAAAGGAATCCTACAAGCAAGACTACAAAGTAAGGCAGAGCAGTCCTACATAATCCAGACACATTCATGTTTTGTTTTTTCATAAAATAAAATATCTAAACATTGTTTTCCACTTCGGCATAATAGAGCACTTAAAAAAAGCCCTTTATTTATTTATATATTTGTATCTCTCTCCCTCTCTCTCTCTCTCTCTCTCTCTCTC
>JAOPJI010000054.1:2801036-2811575 GCA_027122695.1 Merluccius productus | reverse complement strand
GTTTATCCCGCCCACACTGCCAATGGAGCAGCGCCAGACCCGACATCTTTCTGATGTGGGTCTGGTTTGCCAGGCTAATATATATGTATATTTATTACCAATGTTGGGAATTCAGGATTCTTCAGTTAACCCACAGCGTTTACACTTCGCTTTGAGTTGCCAGGTCGATTCCCCAGTGCCATCTTGGAAAAATGGGGTTGATATGCAATAGAGCACGATGCGAATAGAATACATTGAAGTGAACAAAATATAATACACAAAGTACACACAAAGGCAATGAAAATATAGAACAATGTGCATACATACAGAAAATGTGCACAAAAAACAACTTTCATTCCATGTTCCCTCCCTACCTCCCTCTCTTTCTCCAGGAATTACAGGAACGGGCATCTGCTCAGTGTCAGGCGACCCCCACTACGTGTCCTTCGACAAGAGGACACACCACTACATGGGCGCCTGCTCCTACACGCTGACCGAGCTCTGCGACCCCACCAACTCCAGCCTGCCTGACTTCAGCGTGCACACGCAGAATGAGCACCGCGACAGCAGCCGGCGCGTGTCCTACGTGCGCGCTGTGGTTGTCCGCGTGTACGGGATCGACGTCGTCTTGGGGAAGGGCCGTGTGGTGCAGGTAGATGATTGGGCGGGCTTCTAGTGGTGGCTTTAGAGGGAAAGCGGGCTGATGGAGGGAAATGTATGATTCCAATTGGTTAAAAAAGCATTGGTCGAACAAGTGAGGGCTCATTGGGAGCTGAGATGATGAAACACCTGAGGTTGGGTTTTAGCTTTAAACCTGCACTATGTACGTTTTCCCATTAGCAACCTCGAGTGGCTTGAGTTGTATCTACAATTATAGCAAAAGTTGACCGGAATAAAACGATTTATAGAGAAAAACTTATGGATGGGCAAGTTTTATTGTTAGAAACTTCTTTGGATACTTTTTAATGGAGTAAATAGCTGCAGTACTAAAGTGACATAGTGCAGGTATAATTGTTAGGATTTATTTTTTTATTCACCAACATAAAATACATGCATGATTAATGTTTCATGTCTGAAACTAGACTGCCACAGTGTCTTTTGGTCTTCTAGATACCATTTCAACAAACTAGGAGGAACGTGAGCAATGTCCCAATGGGTTAGCCGCTAGACTTAGGGTGAGGACAGTCCCCGTTTCTGTTGGCCTGTCCCCGGCTGGAGCTGTCCCTGGAAATGTCCCTGTTTTGAAAAAATATTATTCTAAAAATATACTATTTTTAAATGGCAAAGGTATTAGCTTGCTGATGAATATTCATTTTGAGACATTTGGTAATTAGTAGGGGTGTCACGATTCTCCAAATCCACGATTCGATTTGACTTTCGATTTTAAGGTCACGATTCGATTCGATTTTCAATTTAAACAAACGATTAAAATAATTTAAGCAAGCATGAGCGAAAATAAACAATTGGCAATCAATACAATATCGAACAATTCCTTATTCGAGTAGCCTGCTTCGGCTTTATTTTGGGTGGTTTACCAAATCTTAAAACCCAACATAGTAAACCATTGGGCATGTGCTGGCCAATATTTTACTACAGTACTACATTTACCATGATGGCAAAATGTAAATATGCCACCTTTTTAATTTCTGAAATAATAACATTAGATATGTTGTTGATATATGGACCGCCAAACTACAAATGTCCCCGTTTTTCATTTCAGAAATCTGGTCACATTACTCTAGACTACTCTCTCGGTGTCGGCACATCACGTTGTCCTCTCTCTTTCTCAGGTCAATGGCACCCAGCAGACCCTGCCCTTGATCCTGACCAAAGGTGTCCAGATCTACCTGAGCGGGAAGTTCGTCCTCTTGGAGACCGCCTTCGGCCTGAGTGTGCGCTTCGACGGGAACCAGCACGCCGACGTGACGCTGCCAAAGTCGTACAGCGGCCAACTCTGCGGCCTGTGTGGTACAGAACACTCTAGTTAGCTAGCTAGGTGCTAACACTGAAAGGTGCTATAACGGCTATTGGTTGTTGGGTTACATTTATTTCCGCGAAAAAAATCACGGAAATGTTTGACCATTGCCGTCATTGGGTGCAGGGCTTGCGTTCTCCATTGGTCCAGAAACAGAGTTGATTGTAGGGCTGGGCAATATATTGATATTATAACAACATCATGGTATGAGACTAGATATCTCCTTGATTTTGGATATCGTTATATCGTAATATGGCATAGGTGTTGTCTTTTCCTGGTTTTAAAGTGATGGAAAGAAGTAAGAAAATACTCACACAAGAGTATACAAAAATAGGCAATAGGGCTAATAGGGGAACATTTTATTATTTCACCATGGGGTTATTTTAATTTTAATTTTATAAAGCCTATTTATTTATTGAATTACCAGAAAACATGCTATATCGTGATACATTTCATTATTGTTGAGATAATAAATGAGCTATATTGGGATGGAAGGGTTTTTTGCCGTATCGCCCAGCCCTGGTTGAATGCGTTTTTTTCACAACGTGAAATTGAATGCGTTTTTTTCACAACGTGCACATGAAGCATGAAGTCTTTCTATTAGAACGCAGCAGAGGTTGATGGTTGCTCTTTGAGCTGACCGAGTGTGTCCGTCCCACCAGGGAACTTCAACGGCCAGCCAGGGGACGACAACATCAAGCCGGACGGTCAGCCGGCCGCCACCACCAACGAGCTGGGAGACAGCTGGGCGGTCCCCGACAAGAGGCCCGAGTGAGTCCACACACACACGCACACACACACACGTATATACATAAACACACACGCACACATAAACACACACACACACATAAATACACAGACACACCAAGGCACACATAAGCACACACACACACCAAGGCACATGCATAAACACGCACACACACGTACACTAAGACACATGCACACACACACACAAACACACACACACACACACAAAGCTAATACTAATACAAACACCAACATATTCCTCACTCTCAGTAACTGACCTTTAACCTGCCTTCTGTCGCTGCCCCTTCTCAAGAGATTTGTGGATTTCTATTTGTTCTCTTTGTTTGCTTCCCCCCTCTCCTTCTCAATCCTCGACTTCATCTTCATCATCGTCGCCACGTCTGCCTCGTCCTCTCAGCTGCACCAACGGCGGAGGACAAGAGGACTGTAAGAAGGAGGTGGAGGAGGATGCGAAGAAGCCCACCAGCTGTGGCATGATCACTGACGTCAACGGTAAGACAAGACAAGTCCATTCCACTTTATGTGTATAGCCCTTAATCATAGTTACAGTCTCAAAGGGCTGCACAGGCCACACATTTATGACACCCCCTAGCCCCCCCTCAGGGAAAGAAACAACTCCTCTGATCAAGGACGACATCTTGAGAAGGTACACAGAGTGGGGGATCCCTCCTTCCAGGGATGGTTAGGAGCTAAATAGGTGCCATAATTGACATACATAGTAGTACATGACATACAAGCAAAAATAAAGTACAAAAAAAGAAACATTTATATTGCTGGCTAGTGAGCAATATGGTAGCGATCAGGTGTGGTGGCCAGGTGCACACGCATACACACACACACACACACACACATATATACATTGAAGTACATACAAAGCCTAGAGAAAACGAAATGTCGAACAATAGTGATGGCTGCAGTGAAAAGTTTGCATTGTGCCTTTATCTAAAACTTGAGAGTATTAACTTTAACTTGCTGCGTACTACTTAGTACTATTTTCTCAAGGGGATTCTTCCTTTGAGACTAGGATATGAGTGTTTTCTCCACCACAGCAAAATAGGACCAAAACATTTAAAGAAATGCAGTAATCTTTGGGACAGTTTGGTAACAGTTGTCACCGATCAACAAACTCCTGAGATTTGATCATGATATATACCGACGAAGAGTTGAGTATAACCTTACAAGCCCTATGATTCAGCTTCACAGCGACTGTATTAATCCCAAGGGAAATAGTTTCAGTCAGATTTTTTCTGCTAGAAAAGAAGGAAATAAATATAATATATCGCTGCACCCATGAACCAGTGCACTAAATAAAACTCTTGAATCTTGAATTGATTTATCTACTGCGGCTCGACCTCTTGTATGTCAATATTAAGTGACTTTCTCTCTCGCTCTCTCTCTCTCTCTCTCTCTCTCTCTCTCTCTCTCTCTCTCTCTCTCTCTCTCTCTCTCTCAGGCATCTTTGCGGCATGCCACGCCGTGGTGCCCCCGGCCCCGTACTTTGAGAACTGCGTGTACGACATGTGCGCCTCGGACGGCAAGGTGGTGGCGCTCTGCCTGTCTATCGACAGCTACGCAGTTCTGTGCGCCGCCGCCGGTGTGTCCATTGCCTGGAGGAACAACACCTTCTGCCGTAAGTAGGAAGGGAGAGAGAGAGAGAGAGAGAGGCTAAAGCATGGACTACATTCTAATCTGAAGTTGACTTTATTGGTACAACCTACAAAACATAGGCCCTTATTTGAAAGTGATATGTAATCAGAGTGTGTGAGTGATAGTGTGCATGTTTTGTATTGAAGGTAAAAGGTTCTGCGTTTGATTTCCAATGTACATAATCTAACCTGTAGTGTTTGTGTGGGGAAAAATGCATTAACTCTAAGATAATATCCAACATGTACAGCTATGAGCTTGAGCTATGCTCAAAATGTACAATATCTAAACTAACTATCGTAAATACCACGTCATGTCCGGCGACCAAGCGTGGCCCTCCCTAACCCCAACTCTCTCCCGAAACCACTGTCCCCCGTACCTCCTCCTCCCCACCCCCTGCAGCCCTGAAGTGCCTGCCTGGCTCCCACTACGACCCATGCGGGTCGGCGTGTTCCCAGCCCTCCTGCCAGGACCCCATTGCCTCCAACGCCAGCTGCGGCCGGCCCTGCGTGGAGGGCTGTGTGTGCAACGCGGACCTCGTGCTCAGCGGCGATAGATGCGTGCCGCCCAGCCAATGTGGCTGCACCGACAACGAGGGGAACTACAGACCCGTGAGTGTGTGTGTGTGTGTGTGTGTGTGTGTTTTTCGGGTGCATGTCAAGACTATCCACTTTGTATGTGTATCTGTGTGTGAGATGTGTGAGACGATTTTGATTGTGTGTGTGTGTGTGTGTGTGTGTGTGTGTGTGTGTGTGTGTGTGTGTGTGTGTGTGTGTGTATGTGAGACGATTTATCTGTGTGTGCATGGGTGCGTATATGTGTGTGCCTGTGTTTTCGTGTGTGTGTGTGTGTGTGTGTGTGTGTGTGTGTGTGTATGTGTGTGTACCGGTATGTGCATGCCTGTGTTCATGTGTGTGTGTGTGTGTGTTTTCGTGTGTCCCAGGTCAACTCCAGCTGGTTCACGAAGGCGGACTGCTCGGAGCGCTGCAAGTGCAACGGCTTCAACAGTGTGACCTGCGAGCCGTGGCTCTGTAGCCCCGCCCAGGAGTGCAAGGTGGTGGAGGGCGTGCTGGACTGTCACTCCACAGGTACGGAAATCAAATGCACCCCCTCCCGCTTCCACAAGAAGTCCAGACATCCTCTCACTAAGAGAAGCATTGTGGTGCGCTCAAGTCAAGTCCATTATATGTGAACAATTGGTCTCAAAGGGTTTCACAGGCCATGTTTTATGACACCCCCTAACCCTCGCCCCTAAAGAGTAAGGAAAAGATGATGATGAAGATGAAGATGATGTAGCTTATTATTCTTACTATTAGTATTCATTTATAAAATAGTATTTAATATGATTTGATGCAATTGCATTACATTGTACTCATCTATTGAATTGTATTTATTTTTATAAATTGTCTTTTATTTTATTTCATTACATTTTATTTATTTACAATCAATTTTATGTATCTCTTTAAATATTTAATTTGTTCTCTATCTCATTCAAAAACAACGTACAAATGCTGATTTGCCAAAGTACTCCATGTGAAACCTCGCTCATCCCGCTTGGCCGTGTTGTTTTTCTTCTCACAGGTAAAGGCATCTGCCACGTGGCCGGAGACCCCCACTACTACACCTTTGACGGCGTCATGCACACCTTCATGGGCACATGCACCTACACACTCGTAGAGGTAGGGAATAGTGTGGTGGAGGAACATCTCAATTCTTCTTTTCTTACTGTGTTGATGAAAAACATTCGATATTCGTTATAGTTTCAGAACTTTTCAAGACTTTTCAAGTCTCAAGACTCCAAGTTTAAAAACAATTCAAGTTTCAAGAATTTTTGAGTTTCAAGACTTTTCAAGTTTCAAAATTTGAAGTTTCAAAGCGTTATTGTCCATATGCAGTGCTTGGACTCGGATTCAGACTCGAGAAAAACAAAAAGACAAAAACGTCAATAAAAGGCAGACAGAGACAACAAACAGGGAGAACAGTTAAAACAACAAGGACAGGATGTTAACGTAGGTTGTTAAAGTGCTTCGTGCCAGGCCAATACTGTGTCTTAGTGTGTCTGTATCTGGTGCCTGCCTCCCCTCCGCCCAACCCCTTTGTTCCCTACCCCGACCAGGTATGCAACGCCACGCAGGTGACACCCTTCATGGTGGTGGCGAAGAACGAGGAGCGTGGCCAACCGGAGGCGTCCTACGTACGCTCTGCGACTGTCTACCTGCCCGGCAACGTCACCGTCACCCTGCAGAAGAGCCGGCGTGTCCTGGTAAGATAAGATGGAGAAAAGAAAAGTGGAGCGAATATTGGAGGGCAAAGGATTTCAAAGATGGAGTGATTGATGCGGAGAGGAATGGAGTGTAACAATATAGTGATAGGTCTATGTTCATTTACGTTTTCCATAAAAATGAACTACCTTTTCGATGAAATTACAGTAAGAGAAAGAAAGAGGGATAGAAGACTTGCGATAGTTCTAGGTTTTTTCCCGTATATAACATATTTGTTGATATCATTTTACTTAGTAGAAGTTGGTAGCTTTCAATATTTAAATTCACCTTTTTTTTGTAACGCACATCTCCTCCGCTGTTCCCTAGCTGAACGGACGGCGCGTGCGCACGCCCCTGGCCATCGCTGGGGGAGCCAAGGTGATGACCAGCGGTGTCTACACGTTGCTGGACACCAGCTTTGGTCTGCAGGTGAAGTTTGACGGCGTTCACCACCTGGAGGTTGTCGTGCCCGGGGAGTACTTCAACAAGGTACGGAGAACCTGGCGCCTCGGAGAGGAACATCTCTGAAACATTAGACACTGCATTACAGTAATAGCTCTTCCGGATTGGCTGAAATTGTGTCAGGTGACTCCGCTTGCCACGTGTATAGCCAGAGCCATTTTGATGTGTAACTTATTTTAAACTTTTGGGTTCCATTTCAAGAACTTATTTCCCTGCCGCGGATCCCCTTGTCGTTCATCATTTAGAACATAGCTTAGTCAAGATGGCAGCCATAAACACACCTCTCTCTCTCTCTCTCTCTGTCTCTCTCGCTCTCTCTTTGTCTGTCTGTCTGTCTGTCTGTCTGTCTGTCGGTGATTGGCTAGGTGTGCGGTATGTGTGGGAACTACAACAGCGACCCCGCTGATGACAACCTGATGCCCAACAAGAAGCCGGCCAAGGATGTGATTGAGCTGGGTAACAGCTGGAAGTCTGAGGGCGATAGCGATGAAGGGTGAGTGGCTCATTTTGGCATGATGATGATGATGATGATGATGATGATGATGATGATGATGATGATGATTATGATGATGATGATGATGATGATGATGATGATGATGATGATGATGATGTTGTAGCGCTTTAACATACACAATAAAAACACACTGACTTATAACACAATGGAGGACAGCGATCAATGAATATAGAAAATATGCGATGAAATAAAAACGCCGTAATTTCGCAGCTGCCAGCCGGACACGCGCCCGGATCTCCATCCCAACTGCACGGCGGAGGAGGAGCAGCAGTTCGATGTGCTATGCTCCTCCGTCATCCTCTCCGACAGCTTCAAACGCTGCCACTCTCTGGTGCCCCCGGAGGCCTTCCTGGGCAACTGCGTGTACGACATGTGCGAGTACAACGGCATGCAGGCCACGCTGTGTGACAACGTGGACGCCTACGCCCAGGCCTGCCAGAGCGCCGGCGAGACGATCAGCTGGAGGAACAACACCTTCTGTCGTAAGTCGACAAAAAAACAACAACAACAAGAACAAAATAATGATATTAGTGTCGCTACACACTGACTGGACCTCAGTGGTGACTTTGCAAATGTAAAAATGCGTTAAACAGTGTTAAAATCGAAGAAATGTTTGTTTTTCATTTCTCAGTACAATGCCTTCTTTTAAACTGGTCTTTGTGACGTGAATCGATCGATCGATCGATAGATAGATAGATAGATAGATAGATAGATAGATAGATAGATGGAGAGATAGATAGATGGAGAGATGGAGAGATAGATAGAAAACATAATTACCCTTTAACAACAAGGCACTCGCATGCAAAACACGCCACATGCAGTCTAAATATCAAGAGTTTTTTCACCCACACTCTCTGCCTCCCCCCCAGCCATACCTTGCGCTTCCAACAGCCACTACTCGGACTGCACCCCCCCCTGCCCCTCCACCTGCTCGGACCTCTTCCCCATCTTCTGCCACCTTCCACCCACTAGCTGTGTGGAAGGTTGCCAGTGTGACGCCGGCTATGTGCTCAGCGACGGCAAGTGCGTGCTGCTGTCCAAGTGTGGCTGCGTGGACACAGACGGAGAGTACCACGACGTGAGTCTGGAGGATGAAGGGCGATAAGTGTTGTTAATGTGGATAATTAACAGAATACACCTTGTGTGTGTGCGTGTGTGTGTGTGTCATGACAGAACACAGTATCCTAAGAGTCTGAGTCTGGAGGGTGAAGGGCGATAGGGTGATAAGTGTTGTTATTGTGGTTAATTAACAGAATACACTGTGTGTGTGTGTGTGTGTGTGCATTTGTGTGTGTGTGTGTGTGTGTGTGTGTGTGTGTGTGCGCGTGTGTGTGTGCTGGCACTAGGTGGGAGACTCCTGGTTGACGGACAAGTGTTCGCGTCAGTGCACGTGTGCCCTGGGCGGCCAGGTCAGCTGCAAGACCCACAACTGTCATTCCAACTCTGTGTGCGACCTGGACAAATACGGAGACACCTACTGCAAGCCAGTCAGTCAGTACCACAGAACAATGCACTAGAACCCTCACTAGTGCACTACTATGACGTCATCACACTATAACATTATCCCGATTAAAATGTTATTAATTCCTTAAAATGTATTTATTGTTCTGGTCTTGTTGGCGTAACGGGTTATGCCGAGTCAGACCATGATATTATTATAATTGATCATTCAAGCGTGAGGAACCTTCATCAGGGGCAGGTTTCATACTTTGTGGAAAGACTGGCGTATGTTCTTTAAAATGATTTGGTCATTTAACCCTCTCCTCCCGACTCTCCCTCCCCCTCTTTCTTTTCATTCTCTCCTCCTGCTCCTTCTGCTCTTCCTGTTTATCGTTCTCCTCTTCCTCATCCACCTCTTCCTCCTCTTCATTTTCCTTCTCCTCTTTCTCCTCTTTCTACATCATCATCCTCCACCTTCTCCTTCTCTTCATCAACCTCTTCCTCTACCCCCTCCTCCTCTTCCATGCTCTATCTCCTCCCCCTCTTCATCCACCTCTTCCTCCACCCCCTCCTCCTCTTCCATCCTACATCTCCTCCCTCTCCTCCTCCACCCCCTCCTTCTCTTCCACCCTCCACCCCTTTCTCCCCTTCCTTCCATCCATCCATCCATCAAATCTCCTAGAGTTCAACAAGTGCAGCATCTCCGGGGACCCCCACTACCGCACCTTCGACGGCTTCGTCCACCACTACCAGGGCCCCTACACGTACTACCTGGCCAAGGACCAGCAGCCGGTGGGCTCGCTGCTGCCCTCACTGTCGGTGCGCGGCAAGAACATCCGTTATGGGGGCAACCGCCGCGTCAGCTTCCTGGACGAGATGTTCGTGGACGTGTACGGTGTCAACGTGCGCTTCCTGCAGCGGAAGGTCGTGCTGGTGAGTTTGCCGCATGTTTTTTATCGTTTCTAGTTCGTATGTTTGTATAACGTGTTACATAGAAGTAGAAGTTGGTAACTTTGAATTTTAAAATCACCTTTTTCTTTTCTTTTAACTCCCTTCTCTTCTGTTCCCTAGCTGAATGTTACTTCTTGGTGACAAAGATGTTTAATCAGCTATATAGATATTATAATTATTCATTATTCATTATTAATCTTGCTCTCTGTGTCTCTCAATTCAATTCCAAAGAGCTTTATTTACATGTGAATTGCCAAAGTAGTTTGGAATGAAGCAAAGGAAAAATAACAATGTCGACATGGAAAATATGAAATAAAATAAAAAGGTACATATAGAGATATAAACTAGAGATAGATATAGAGATATATATATTTATATGGAGATATAAAAAGGTATATACATTACATAAAGGTAATCTATTCTATATAAAGTACATAAAGGTAATC
This sequence comes from Merluccius productus, assembly GCA_027122695.1. Lineage (NCBI taxonomy): Eukaryota > Metazoa > Chordata > Actinopteri > Gadiformes > Merlucciidae > Merluccius > Merluccius productus. The sequence continues at coordinate 2,801,135 of JAOPJI010000054.1, read as the reverse complement.
TAGGGGGTGTCATAAATATATGACCTGTAAAGCCCTTGGAGACTATGACTATGATTAAGCGCTATAGACATAAAATTGACTTGACTTGACTGGGGGGGG
>JAOPJI010000054.1:2692125-2702250 GCA_027122695.1 Merluccius productus | reverse complement strand
AGAGAGAGAGAGAGAGAGAGAGAGAGAGAGAGAGAGAGAGAAAGAAAGATGGGGGGGGGGACTCCAGTTGGACTCTAACTCTGCAACTGCACTTTAACCATCAAAAACAACAAGTCGTATAATGTGCATGTGGGAGGTATGGCATTCAGCTTTTGGATCTTCATCAACTTACTTCCTTGCAGTTAGAGATTAACTTATTTTTGTTTTTTCTTGCATTGAGACGACACACCAACAGCCACATCCGACAGCATCCAGGGCTGATTACAGGTTACAGGACAATAGCCAGGAGGAGGAGCCGTTATGGGTCATAGTTTGGTTTTCTGAGGTATGAGCTGCTGTGGTAGCTGGGAACGAAGAGTGCCCAAACGTTCAAAATCAATACCAAGACCTTCAACAGACTGGACGGGGAGAAGGAAAGCCCAGGAGGGATACAAGGGGTGAGGCGAAGACGCTCACAAACGAAGGCAAATGAACCAAGATGGCTTTCCTCTGATATGTGGATTTTGTTTTAGATGCACTACAAAAACACAAATCGACTGCGAGTTAATGTTGGTGTTGAAGACGACAGGATTTCTGTCTCAGTCTTTCTGTCTCCTCGGAGAAGAAGGGAGAAGGGAGTGATGAAGTCATCGGAGCAGTTGACCGATGGCCCCTGGTCATCGCCGTTGTTTCACGACTTTCACGACTCCTGGTCCTCGTTTCCAGAACACTCTACCCACCTGCAGCTCAACGCCTTGGACTTCTCCGATCTGTGGGACGACGAAGACCTGGGATTGGACGGTCCTGAGGAGGACAGAACCCACAGCACCACCAATGGAACGGCAGGATGTGGCCAAGCCCCGCCCCCTCCACCACCACCACCACCTCCTCTGCCTTCATCTCCTGTGGCACCACCTGTACCTGGCTCACCTGTTGCTGCGCTCATAAAAGGTCGCACCTTGAAGCTCCACTGGAAGGAACTCGGGCCTCTGCGTCCCTTGCCCAGGGTGACCCGGTTTGGGCGGCAGACAATCTGGGCCGGGCTGAAGCCGGTACTGCTGGATACCAAACAGCTGGAGTACCTGTTTGGGACTAAAGGCCACAGCAACGTAAGCAAGGTGATTGGTGGACGCCAGGTAAGGAACTACGAGAAAGGGATGTGGCCGAAAGGGGTGCCAATCTTTGCAATGTTTCTCGACAATACAAAATGTCAAGACAACAGGGGAAAAAAAGAATGCAGTGTTTCATACAGAACATACAAAACATATGCCATTCAAAAATGTTTATTTGGTTCACCGACGTAAGTCTTAAGGTGGGTGGAATTAATCTTCCAAACACCAATATCCCTTCAATATAGTCTCAGAATAGTGCCTTATCCCTTCACTTATGCAGTTTAAATTGTCCTGCTTCAATCATTCCTCATTTCCGGTCACGTCTCTCTCCGCCCACCTCAGAAGCAGCCGTTGGTCTCCGTGCTGGAGATGAAAAGGAGCAACATCATCGCCATCGCCCTGAGCAGCCTGCCCCCACCTCACCTTCTCCCACCGGCCATCTACAGAATGGACAGCAGCGTGTTGGACAGAGACGACCTCCAGGTATAAGGGTTGCATCCCCCCAAGGGTTAGGGTTCAGCCATTTTGACGGTGGTGATTTTAGTGGGTCTCTGGTCTGGGATTGTGGCCTGGGATGTGCTATCTGGGACAAACAAAGAAGTCTGCCCCAATTATGACAGTTATGTTATCACAACCGAGTTGTCATTGAGATATAATTAAGTCATCTTTAATGTGTACAGTATGGTTTGCATGGGAAGAGGGCGGGATGACCAATACCACTGGCCAGTATAAATATATCTGCATCTGCATGTTCAATATTTGCCAATCCACAAACGAGTGACAATGTTTGTGTTCTTTTACCTGTTCCTGTATCTGTTTCTCCCTCTCTCCGTTCCTGTTCGTTATTCTAATGATCTCACAGCGTCTCCAGTCACTGGTGCCCACTGAAGAGGAACTCTGTTTGATTCGGGAAGCCAAGGCCAAGTCCCCCAACGCCCCTCTCGCTCCGGCCGAGTTCTGCCTCCTCACCTTGGGGGAAATTCCCCACTTGAGCTCCAGGCTTCAGTTGTGGGCCTTCGCTCTGGACTATGATACTTTAGAGAGGGTTCGTTGTGGAAGCCTAAACTCACCTTTTACTGTTGTTAAACAAACAATAATGACAAACATCCACCATTCCTGTTATCTTCTTGAGCTACTGTTATGAGGTACTCCTCGAGCAAAACCCATCTTGTTGTCTCAATTTTTTATCAAGCGCCAACTAAGGTCTCCCAACACTAGATGGCGGCGCTATATTCAAATTCCCTCTCATTACTGTGCCCATCACATGAACAGGAAATAGCCGAACCTCTGTTCCACCTGAAAATGGCTGTGGAGCAACTAGCTGCCAGCCAGACCTTCAGACACATCCTGGCTACGGTGTTAGCCATCGGTAACTTCCTCAACGGCTGCAAGGTGATATTAAATATTAAGTCTTTAATATGAATTTTAATATGATTTTTTTTAATATGAATATCGCATACAAACTGAGTTCTCAGTTTCTTCTTTCTTTCAATGAAGTAGTATGTCATTTTTAGTTTTAATATACCTCTGGAATGTCTGTGAATCTAATCTTTTTGAGTTTTTTATTTTAAACATTTTTATTATATTGTTTGGTGTCTCCAACACACACACATGTACACACACACACACACACACACACACACACACACACACACACACATTCGCAGGCACGTGGCTTTGAGCTGAGTTACCTGGGCAAGCTGTCTCAGGTGAGGGACACAGCCTCCCGCCTGCCCCTCCTCCACCACGTGTGTGTGCTGCTGCTGCAGCTCTACCCACAATCCTCTGACCTCCTCTCTGACATCACCGCCGTCACCAGAGCCAGCAAGGTCAGCATCTGTGTGTGTTTGTGCATGCATGCACATGCATGGCGTGTGTGCATGTGCGTGCATGCATGTGTGTGTATGCGGGGCGTGCGTGCGTGTTTGTTTGTGTGCTATGTTATGCTACGTATCTAAACTCCTTATTCTGAAACAGTGCGACTACATCACCGTCCAATCCAACCTGGCCCAGCTGGAGGGTGTGGTCAAAGCGTCATGGCAACAGCTGCAGTCTCTGGAGCGCACGGACAAGAGACAGCGAAGAGTGAAGGGGGCCAGGAAGAGATGGGGAGGAGGAGGTAGAGGAGGCGAGGAGGAGGAAGAGGAGGAGCAGGGGGGTTCCCTTCGTCGCCGGTTGCCAGGGTTCCTCAGGGAGAGTGAGCAGAGGGTGAGGGTGCTGAGGGCCGTCCATCGGCGAGTCATCAACAGGTAACCGTGAAAATGTACCTAGTGAGGGAAATTTGGGGAAATTGTATCACAATTTGAACTTTGTGCACTCAGCTAAAGATACTAATGACTTCACAAGAATAGAGCACTTTACAAGACTTGCTAACTCTATAAAACTAGATAACAACAAGGCTATAGGTTACAGAACCTTTTATACACCCCCCCCCCCCCCCCAGGTTCCACTCCTTCCTGCTGTTCCTGGGCTACTCGCGGGCCATGGTGAGGAACAGCGGCCCAGAGGGGTTCTGCAAGAGCATTAGCGACTTCTCACTGGAGTACCGGACCATGCGGCAGGGCGTCCTACACCAGCGGGAGAGAGAGAGGGAGAGGGAGACGGCTGGGCGAGGGACACCGGGAACGAGAAGGAAACCCCAACAGACGTATATTTTACAGGTAAAAGAAAATTTGACCTAATATTTGATGTATTTTGTTATTTAGGAGATGATTTTATCCACATTTGGATGCAGTTCATCAAGTGATATAAGTGGTTAAAGGGGCTATCTTGCTCAAGGATGCCTACAGCTAGGCAGCGGACATTGGGGGATCAAACCCAGAACCTTTCAGCTGGGATTCGAACAGCCCATCGCTTCTACACTATCCTAAATACACAGGTCCCACTAGATCACATTTACCAGGTAGTAATGCATGTGTATTAAGGCAGTAAGTGATGACCTTTTGCTAAGATCAATAAGTGTTTCCCTGGAGCAGGACAGAGTGGACCAGAGCAGACTGGAGGAGGTCCTGCTGACACCAGAGTCCTCTGAGCGGCTGGACCTCACCCTGCCTCGCCACCGCAGGAGACTCACCGAGACCCCAGGTATCTGTCTGTAAATGCATTTCCTGTCGGTCTGCTTTTCAATAAACATGAGTAATAAACATACTTTGTATTATTATGTTTCAGGTCCATTCTCTCGGAAGATGAAGTGGTGAACTTGGAATATCGTTCAGTGTATTGTATGAATGTCCGGTTAAATTCTTCTCTTTTTTTAATGATCTAACTTATGCCACACATTAATAAAACAAAGAGGTCTGCAATGTCGTTCACTGTGTTAAGATACATCAAATAAATAAATGCCCTTTTTGAAATATATGCGTGTGCGTTTGAGCTTGCGTGCGCGTGCTCGTGTGCATGCGTACGCGCCCACGTTCTGTGATTGACAGGGGAGATCGCCAATCGGTGAGGGACGTTGTCCACCGCCGTTGCTTTTATCCAATCAGAGCTCGTCTTTCTGAGGAGGGCGTGACCGATGTCGGCTACGTCCCGACGCCATTTCATGCTCGCTGGTTTGTTTTCAAGGTGATTGTATCATCAGCCAGCACAATCCTTTATGGATCGTAATCTACCCCACTAAACCGACGTTGAATTTTATTCATTTTTATTAATAAGCTCCTGGTGAGTATTTTTAACCGAGAGAATTTTTCTACTTTTTATTTTTTTTCTGACTCTGAACCATCTTTGGGACTTTTTGTTTTTATTTTTAATGCATTTTTCTGGCTGGTGTTCAGAGACTGTTTGTTTTAGTGTCGTACATTTTGTGCTGCAGCGGGTGGCGATGTAGGACAGCGCAGAACTAGTGTGTTTTTGATCACTTTTTCCCCCCCCCAATAAGACATTTTATCCTCTGGGCTTCTAGATGAGCAGGTTGTGTATTTGAGTGTGGTCATATTTTTTAAATCGAAGATATTTCCCATCGTTTTTTTTGGACAGATGATAGTGTTGGTAAATGGGGCGTCGTTTTTCTGGAAGTGGGTTTTTAAAAAGGGTTATTCCTCGATCTTTATCTTCCTCCCATCTATTTCTTCTTTTACCTTCGTTGACATTTTGACATTGACTGCAATGAGGCCCTCCTTTGTGTTTTTAACGTAATTTTGAAGTGGCTTTAAACTGCTTTCTGCATTCAGTCTGTAAGGAGTGGTGTCGTTTTTCAGGAAAGACGTTTTTTTTTTTTAAAGGAAAGGAAAAGTGGGCGTTTTTTTTCTCAAGGAACGCAGCAGTGTTGTGACGTAGAACTGTCGCGAGATCAGAGACTGCTTTATTTGGCTTTCCGTAGACGTTGGCAAATTATTTGTTAACAGATTTATAATGTGTCTGTTTTTTTTTTACGATAACCATTAAAATCTTTTGCAGGTCGTGAAACCAATGCATTCGATATCTTCATTGTTGAATCTGTATATCTGGATATGTGCATAAAGGCCTATGAATGGGTCTGAGGTTTACCATTCTGAATGAACCGTTGATTGCTTCCTAGATATACTTATTACATTAACAGCCACACCATGACACCACGTCAATGTCTATCAATAAAATGCGCATCTCACATATACATAAAAAAGACCAATTGAAATACCAAGCAGTTAAACAATACCAAATATGTGAAAGTGTCCTTGAGCAACAACCACCACCAGGGGGTGCTATTTCGCAGCCCAATTTGTACCATGAAATTGAATTACTGCATATCAACTATGCAGCGAAATAAATACAGATACAATGAAAGCAACAAATATCGCAAATGAACAGTTTTACTATAATATTTGGTTGAACCACTAGTAGAATGTGAATGATTTTACGACATTAAGTCATCAATAACTGCAGTAAATTGCAAAAACAATTAGTGGTAATAAATATAAAAGACAGATTCAGTTAAAACAAGAGAATTAGCTCCTCATACAGAATGATCTAACTACATGTATACAGAACTGCATATCCAATGATTATGCAAGGAATATGATGGCGGAGAGACCAGTGTATAGTTGCACAACAAAACACTAGTAGTTGCAATGGTTTTGCTTGTAAACACTGAAGCCTATAGTTTGACAGAAAAACACTGCAAACTAAAATAATAGTTTTTGTCCCTTTTTTAATAAAAACAAAAAATGTTGGGTTGGGTTTTTTTGCCCCCCCCCCCCCCCCCCTCCACTGTTGTGAAATCAGATTTCAGAAAGTTTTCAATTTTACTAGCTTTGATAATCTAAGGTATAAGGGATGTGATATCACGTCCCTTGTTAAATACAATGCAGTGACATATATACGTTATAAGGCATGATTGCAGAATATTAGCGATAGAATGGTCTATGGGAATAACAATAGAATTAAATAAGAATAATGTTCATTATTATCTTTTTAAAGGGCCTCTATTTTGTCACCACGTACGATGTTGATTAGCCATTGCAAAGCCATTTCAAAATCAGATCTATAACGGATGGACCAACCTACCAGTTGGTACAGTCCATCATGTCGGTTTGGTAGGCTGATCTATCCATCATACATCAGGGGTGGACACTCACAACTTGTGATGTCACAAACCGGTAATGGCTAACCAACAACTTGTGGTTAAATAGAGACCCTTTTGTTGTGGGACTCTCTTGAAGTTATGACATCATAAATAGCCAAGTTATGACATCATAAATAAGAGGTTGCCTTCAAGGCCCCATTTGTATTCTAATGTACATTTTTGTTTTCTCCCGTTTAGTTTTTGAGGCACAGAATTTTTTGTACAGCGACAAACCGTAAGTTGGTCTCAACCATTTTTTTGTTTGTTGTTTCAACGCAACTTTTACATCTTTTTTTGGGAACACCTTGAAGTGAATAAGCCCCCCCTCCCCACACACCCTCCTCACCACCACCAACCCTTTTCGAAAAACCAACCCACTCCCTGCAAGCTTCTAGAAGGCCTACTAGTGTGATGTGTTCTCCATCTGTAGTTTAGGAAATTGTCCCCTGCTTAAGACCTTTCACTTTCATTCCCATTATGGATAAAACACACATAGAGGTTTCAGTGAAAGCGACAAGAAACTTGTCGCAACCAAACTAACTAACTTTCTTTCTGACCTGACTGCTATCCATATTGAGTCTGTATGACTTTACATCTATTAAGTTATTTTAATGCCCTGGGTTGGGTTGAAACTGTGGGTTGTTTTGTATGTGTGTGTGTGTTTGTTTGCGTGTGTGTGTGCATGCGTGCATGTGATTAGATTGAACACATAACAGGGCTTCTTGTTTCCTTATGTTGCAATTATGACGTGATAATTCTGAAAAAATTATGATGACATAACTATGAACAGTGTGTATAGTAAACACATTGATCTTTATCGAATCCTACGTTGTTTTTTTAATTCAGTCAAAAGTCAACATTAAAAAGACCAGTAAAGGTCTTTCACGTGTTACTATATGCATATAATGTATTTTTATGCATCATAAAAAACACTTTATTACATGACCTGCCCAGAGACAGTAGTGCTATACTGTTGTGTTGCCGGGGTTATACTGTTGTCAGGGTTACTGCATTGCTGATTTGCTGGTGAGCTGTTGGTTACCATATGATAATATGAAGATGTTTATGTTAGGCCTATATCTGTGGATGAGTGATGGACACTCACATATGGACACACATACATAGTCAGCCATCCGTCAGTGCAATACATTTCAAAATAAAAGCCCACAACTCTTATCTTAATTTTAGGTTTAGGTTTTACACAAACTACTTCCTGTTCCCTTTGATAAAAAATACTTGCTATAATAATATGCATAGGCCTAATACAAAACTTTTTTTAAAACTGTATTTTAGTGTCAGATTATATTATTCATTTCATGAAATGTTTTTCTCTCTAAACAGAATAATTAATTGCCCATATAAAGTGGGCATCAACTGAAAGCATCCTATTATTATTGTTAATGTAGCAGAGCTCCACATTGACTCCCATTTCCCATAGTGCACCACAAAGGTCCCACAACCTCCCACACCCCACAGGATCAGGGCTCAGTAACTACAAATTACTCTTCTCTTCAACAGACTCAGACAGACGACCGTCTACCAGAATACAGACACAATGGAGTGAGTTGAAAATGTCTACCCCCAAAAAACCCTGTATATTCTGCTAGTGTGCACTGTGGAAAGGGTTGAATATCAACATAAATCAATCAAAACCTGTAATGTAATTGATTTCGTTTTTGGTTATTTCAATATCAAACATTTGCCACACAAACACCAAACATTTGTCACATGACTAATGGTCGCTGTTTCAGATCATGTGTCAGAGTATTAAATAACTTTTGATCCTAAGTCAGTCTGGTGAAGCACAAAATCATGTTCTTGGCGAGTAAAACGGAAAATACATGAGTGTACTGTAGCCTATAACACACTGCGAAGACCAGTATAGTTTTTTTCTTTTTTCTTTCTATTGGCCATTCTTAATTTCTTTCTTTCTTTCTTTCTTTCTTTCTTTCTTTCTTTCTTTCTTTCTTCTTTCCTTCCTTCCTTGCTGGCCCATTCCTCCTCTTTTTACCACACCCTCTCCTCACCGCCACTCCTCTTCTCTCCTCTTAAATCATTCATCACTCCCATCCTTTCTTCCTTCTCTTCACTTCCCCGTCGCCCGTCCATCCACCTCCCATTCATCCGTTAAATCCGTCCATCCATCTTCTATCTTTCCTCTCCCTTGTTTTTCTGGATGACCTCAATCCTCTTCTCCCCCCCTCTCTTCCCCTCTCTCACCCCCTCCCTCTCTCTATCCCCCTTCTCTCCCTCCTCCCTCTCCCTCTCTCTATCCCCCTTCTCTCCCTCCTCTCTCTCCCTCTCCTGTCCACCCCCCTCCTCCCCCTCTATAACCCCTCTCTCGCTCTCTCCCCCACCCCACCCCCACCCAGGTGGTCCGCCGCCACCGCCGCACAGATGGCGAGCAACGTCACGAACAAGACCGACCAGCGTTCGCTCAACTCGCGGGTCTTCATCGGCAACCTCAACACGCTGCTGGTGGCCAAGGCTGACGTGGAGGCCATCTTCGCCAAGTACGGCAAGATCGTGGGCTGCTCGGTGCACAAGGGCTTCGCCTTCGTCCAGTACGCCAACGAACGCAACGCCCGCGCCGCAGTGGCAGGCGAGGACGGCCGCGTGATCGTCGGGCAGGTGCTCGGTGAGGCGGGTCCATGGGGGGGGGGGGGGGTCTCTTCCATTATGGATAGGTGTGGTTTGTTGTTAGAGTTGACTTTCCCGCCTTTATGTCCATCACACACTTTGTTTTCCTTCCTCCCTTAACCGCTATCTCACCACCACCACCACCATGGCCTCCTTAAATCCAACCCCTCCTCTAACGTTTCTCTTCCTCTACCACCACTGCTCCCAAACCCACACTTCCTCTTTCACTTCCTTTCCCACCACTATTCCTCCTAAGCTCCTTCTCCTCCCCCTTCTCTACCTCGTCCTCCCCCGCCTCCTCCACCATCACCTCCTCTAACACCTCCCCCATCTCCACCTCTTCCTCCTCCACCACCACCACCTCCTCTAACACCTCCTCCTACTCCTCCTCCTCCACAGACATCAATCTGGCTGGGGAACCCAAGCCTCAGAGAACAGGGAAGCCCGGGAAGCGTTCTGCGGGGGACATGTACAGGTGAGCGCTCCCGGGAATCACCACCACCGCCGTCCGAAACAAAGTTTAAAGGACCACTTTTGTCATGTGTTGTTTGAATGGACGTCTCGGATGGATGTATGTTTGAATTTGTGGAGTCAGTCTGACTCAGGCCAGGTGAGGGTGCCATCAACCCACACACACTCCACAGAGTTCCTTCGGGATTACTCACTTTTTCCTTTTTCATTCAGTTCTTCCTTTGAGTTGGACTACGACTTCCAGAGGGACTACTATGATCGGTAAGCTATTTAAGGTCTAACAGTGATTAAATATATATATATATTCGGGGTGGGCCGTTATCGGCGTTATCGTGCTGCGTTATCGCGAGACTCTTATCGCGCGATATAAAAAATATCGCCGTT
>JAOPJI010000054.1:2593898-2613828 GCA_027122695.1 Merluccius productus | reverse complement strand
CCCCCCCCCCCCCCCCCCCCCCCGGCCCCCCCCGCCCGCCCCCCCAAAGAGTTAGTCCAGAACATGGGTTGTAGCTGTTGATATTTGCTGATTGTACTTTGCTGATAGTTCATTTTTTCCAAACTGCAGTGTCAAATATAGCGATGCGTGCGCAGGGTAAACATAAGCTGTCCTCGTGTAGGTTCAGAAAACACATTATGTATAAAGATACTGTTTATAGTTATCATCATGGTTATAGTCTTGGTTATAGTCATGGTTATAGTCTTAGTGTTAGTCATGGTAAAGGTATTTTTATGGTCATGGTTATAGTCATGGTTAAAGTCTTAGTTATTGTCATGTTATAGTCTTAGTTAAAGTCTTAGTTATTGTCATGTTATAGTCTTAGTTAAAGTCTTCCTAGGTCTTGCAATTACACATCTAAAACAACTAGCTGGATGAGCCTTATCTAGGTGTAAACTATTGAGGTTTCTTTTAAGTAGATGAATGAATGAATGAATGAATGAATGAATGAATGAATGAATGAATGAATGAATGTATGAATAAATGAATGTATGCATATATATGAATATTTATTCATACATTATATGTGGATGGATGGATGGATGGATGGACAGACGGACGGAAGGACGCAATAGTTGGATGAACAGACAGATTGATTAATTCATTGATTGTAATAATAACAATAAGCATAATCATAACCATATAGTAACAACAACAACATAATTATATTATTATGAAGAATTATGACTCACCATGCCAGAGGTTGAACTGTCCAACTCTTCACCTGACGTGAAGCCAGAGCTGCTAGATTTGACATCCATGAATAAGGCAGGCATGTCTACAGCAGTACAACAGGAAGACCTTGGACTCAGAGAATCCACTCAGGCGGTCTGAACATCCCCAAAGGACTTTGCACAATACTTTTTTTAAACGTTTCTTGTCCTTTCTTTTTCCGTAAGCCTTCAGCCTAAATAGAAAAATGTCCCAACTTGTCTCTACACTCATCGTTGATGTCATAGACCATGTTGCCTGTTGATGATACACTGGAGCTGCATTCAACCCAAGAGGCAAAGAGCACAATGCGTGCCTTTAGCTATAAATGGCTTATTTACGCAACAAATGCTTTCCATTCATCCCACCCCTATGATGACATAACAGGCTACCGCTTTCACTTTCAGTTAACTATAAACCGCTGCCTCGTAGCTGCGATTGAAAGAAAGGAAAGGAGGGGGTGTGAATAATGTTTTTTCTACAATTATGTATGTCTTACTTGTTTGAATTCAATTTATTTGACAGGTGGTTTTGCGAGTTTGCAAACTCATCAGATTAGATAATATGTGTAACGTGTGTATGTAGTGTGATTTGAAATGATCTATAACCTATAGCCAGCAATGGGCAATAAACAATTTTGTCAAAGACATTGAGATTGAAATCCATGGGATGGACCAATAATTATACATACCTCACGTAACGTTACATATTCACAAATCTAGGCTATATCATTTTGGGAAAAGCCCACGCAGATAACATGCGGCACACCCTTGTGCCATACTAACCAATCAAAATGCAGAGAAACACAAACCAATCGGTTTGCTCTTAGAACACAGCGGACCAATCCCGTGCAGGGGGAGGCGGGGCTTGCACTAAAGTTACTTCCTAGTCCTCAGCGTTCACCATCGTTTAGCGTGGATGTGGAGTTTCTCCGTGTTAATCCACTTTAATGTAAACAAATCAGTAAAACAGCTCGGAGGAGATTAAATTATCTAATTGCTTGTGAGCCAAGGGTCCGACCCCGACTGTTGCGATGGGTTTGTTGACGATCCTGAAGAAAATGAAGCACAAGGAGCGCGAAATGAGACTGCTGATGCTGTATCCTTGTGTTCCTATATTAGCTATGCTAACGGTGATGGCATGCTGTCTCTCTGTTGTGTTGACACGGGGAGGGCTTTTTATTTTTGGTGTGGTCAGTCAAAAATAAATGCTGACAATGTGACGACTATGTGTAGCTAACCGATAAACCAGTAGAATATGCCTCCGTGTCGACTTGGGCTCCTGAACCAACCACTCTCCAGAGGTCTGGACAATGCAGGCAAGACGACCATCCTGAAGAAGTTCAACGGCGAAGACGTCAGCACTATTTCTCCAACGCTGGGCTTCAACATCAAAACACTGGAACACAGAGGGTGAGGCCAAGACACACACACACACACACACACACACACACACACACACACAAACAAAGTACTGATATTACTTACTTTAGGTGTGGTGGACTAAACCTTATCTTAACTGGACTAAACCCTATCTTAACTGACTACACAAGTCCACATTGCGTTATTTACCTATGCATTCATCATGCTCTTCAGTTAGTGTATAACAACATACCCGTCATCATTTCCAAGTAAAAAAGGAAAACGGGAGCTATCAGAGCAGAGGGGTAGGATGGATTTGCAATAAGGCTTTTTCCTAATGCTTGTTCCCTAAAGCTTGTTCACTTACTAGCCTAGCACGTATTGGCACAGTTGGGACAGTGGCAGTCAAGGAGCGCACCTGGAAACAGCGAGCAGAATCGCTGTCGAAGTACCAGGGCGTACTACTTTTAGTTTAAGAAGAAACTAGCTTCTGTGTTCACTCTCACCTCCCTTCTTCTTCTGTCAAGGTTCAAATTGAACATCTGGGACGTGGGCGGTCAGAAGTCGCTGCGCTCCTATTGGAGGAACTACTTTGAGAGCACGGATGGGCTGGTGTGGGTGGTAGACAGCGCCGACAGACTCAGACTGGACGACTGCAAGCAGGAGTTGAGCGCACTGCTTCTGGAAGAGGTACAGACACACACACACTTGTATATATTTACAGGCACAATGGTTTTATAGACACTACTGTGTTACCGATTATAATGTATAGCAATCACCAATACATTCTCACTAAATAGCGTCAAAAATCTAACCATCAAATTAAAAGTTGTCGTCCAATTAGAGAATGCCCACCAACAGATCTTTCTGTTGTCGACCGTCTCTCCTTGCAGAGGTTAGCCGGTGCCACTCTGCTGGTGTTCGCCAACAAGCAGGACCTGCCGGGCGCTCTGTCTAAAGAGGCGATACGAGAGGTGAGGAGGCACACACACACACACACACACACACGGAAGCAGGGATTCCCCAGCAACTTGAACAATGGTCACATTTGCGTCCAACAAATGATTACCTTGATTTTTGTAGTCAGGGAAAGAAACCACCCTAAAGCGGTCACAGAACCACACAAAATCTCGCTCTGACGATTTCAGTTGGCACAACAAATTATAAACAAAATTACATTCATTTATTTTTTTACGGCTCATCGACATTGATTGGCTAGGTCGAATGGAAAATTCCCAATATAAGAGTGTTAACATGACATTGCCGTATCATTAAGATTTAACATGTTCTTGATTCACGACTGATCGACGTATTTGACCCAATGGCGACAGCCTTAACGTAGCTATGAACTTGTATACCACATCTGTGAGGTCAAAACAGTGGTTTTCGGCATATCCGCACATGCCGTGTTTCCCATGTAGGCGATGGGCCTGGACGACATTAAGACACACCACTGGTGCATCATCGGCTGCAGCGCTGTGACCGGAGAGAACCTGCTGTCCGGGGTGGACTGGCTCCTGGACGACATAGCCGCCAGGGTCTTCACGGCCGACTGAGGAGGCGGAGTGCATGCCACCACCGCCAGCTGCGTCCCGGTCCAGTTTGATGGCATTTCACAGCTGTTTCAGTTGCAAACTATCCTTGGGGTCATTTAATTTTTTAAGTTGCCTTTGTGGGCCCTCAAACTGGTTAACCAATACTGTGGGGACTAAATAGTTGCTTTTAATAAATGTATGCCGATGGGGACTTGTTTTAGCTGAACACATTTTAGACTTTGAAAGCAATCCATTGCAGTGGTTGAAATCATGTTCTGTTCAGCAGCATCCTTGACTCTGGCAATTTAGACATTTAAATAAAGTAGTCAGAAAAGTGTTTTGTAAAATAAAGTGCAAGTTGAGAGTTTACAGGACTAATTTGTTGCGTCTGCAATGTCAGAGGCAATCATTGTCCTGTTGAATCTTCAAATAAAGCCTTACGCAACCCTTCCCATGCTTTGGTCAGCCTGTTTCTTGTAGTCTAAGAAACATCCCAGAATCATTTGTGCATTTAAGGTCTAGGCACCCATTTGTAGTCAAATGTACCCACCAAGCCAATGGTTTAGCCACTACAAATACCTTCAATATAAAATATTTTTCACATCAGCCAGTGAGTACTAGAAAATAAAATCCTCGAGTAGATTACTAGCATTTATATTTCTAACCCAAATGAGATGCTTGCAAGCAAGTGTAAGAACCAACATCCTGCTGAACTGACCCAGACAGAAGCAACGCTTCAATACTCTTATTGGAAGAGTATCAGTGTGGGATTAATGACAATGTCGTTATCACTCAAGTGCTTTATTCAAAATCGTTTCATGAGCCAAACACTGAATCATATACCGAATGCACCAAGAGGGGCAGCCATTTCAGAGACGACCACTCTTCCAGCAGTGCTGCATGACCTGAAGAGGACAGACTTATTAGAATTGACCAATCACAAGCAGCGCTCATACACTCATTAACAAGCTCAATCAGGGTTGTAAACCAATCAGTCATGAATGTTCAGACTGGGGCGGTAATAAGAAGTCATCATATGCTTTAATGATAAAGTTAAGTGAAGTGACAACTGAACATACCTGAATGTCCAGTCATCGTCACAAGCACCAACTGGAACCATGGACAATCTGGAGAGAACAAAAGCATGTTATTGACCGCATTTATAAGCATAAACCAGCTGCTTAGTGTGTCATTTTGGGGGATCAGAGTGTGTACCAATCAGTCATGAATCTTCAGACTGGGGCGGTAAAATGCAACATCATTCTAAACAGCCATGGAGTACGTTATGAGAGAAATGGCTACTTACCAAGATGATCCAGCAGCTGAAGCCAAGATCCAAACCACAATATGGGTACAAGGACAGCATTGTGGCAGATCTAAACACTGGACCCGTCAAGCCCCATGGAAACCTAGACAAGATTTGCAATTCTTTAAACATACAAGTCTGGTTGTCTTCGCAAAGTTTCTTTTTACAGTTGCCACTGATCAGGTATGGAGTAAAATCATATGCACCAGTTGGCAGGATTCCAATAGTCACCTTACACCTGATACAGGGTTATCAGTGACACCAAGGGCCCATGGGCACAACCAGGGCACTCATTGTTACCCTTGGTCTTCATCATCTCAGATAATTGTATTCATATTTTTGAATAAATCAAGTCACACACACCTCTAGGTCAGTGGCTCCACTCATCTTGGCGCCAGTTCACACCCAACTTGTTCTAAAGAGAGAAACAGTAAACGTTAGTACAGCCATGTCTGACGCATGTCAGACAACAAGTTCCCTTAGCGACACCATTCAGACAGTTGCAACCACAACAGGCTGTCCCCTTGTTGCCAAGACAACACCAGTGGGTTCACCTTCTCAGGTTCTGGTGTTAAACCAAGGCGTAAGACATGTGTTGGTGTCATCATTAAGGAAAAATAAGGCATTTAAATTATGCCTAAAGACCATTCACTGATGTGTACATTCAACACCAACCAGTGTTGGTCAAGAACCCACCTTGGTTGGTGTAGAAGTAGTTCCTGACGACCACCGCCATGACACCTGAACAGAAGTGAGAGGGTGAGGCTTCAACAGAACAGGTCCCAACAAACAGATGATCTGAGCCAGAGTCAGGTTAGGTTTCTCAACAGTAGTTCAGACGAACGAGATTCTAATTTTTGATCATCATTTCAGGCAGCAGGGCAGGAATCAAAGATTAAAAAAAACTACAAAAATTAATTCTTACCTTCAAATAGGGGCAGTTTCCAAACAACAGCATTCTCTCTCTCCACACCAAAATACCGCCACATAATCTGTTGGAAGAAATACAAGCATATTTGAGCAATCTTCCGATATAGTAAAAAAAAAAATCAACGCTCAATGCGAGACATGCAGTTCCTCAGTCGTTCGTATAGTTTCACATCGGTTCAAAGTGAGCTAGGTGTATCATCATGGAAACTGCCCTCTGGGCAACTAGATTATGTAGGGGGTTAACAGCACCAAGATATGAATGGCCTTGCCTCAACACCAGCCAGCTCCATTGGACAAACGGGTCGAAGTCCAGGGAGGGTCCAGTTTTATGGCGCTAGCGCACATTTCCACCTACAGAGACAACTAGTTAGCCATACGTCTAGAAATCAGATAAAAATTTGTAAAAACTACCTCGAGGTTTGTCAGATTGAAAGTTGGCATCAATGTAAATCAGCCATATGCTTGTCTTTTGGGAAAATCATCACTTTAAAAGAGTCATTATATTCAGTCAGTTAAAAACTGCCCACACTCACCAGTCAAGCATGCGGCCTTCATCCCTGGTCTGGCCAAACAGTCTGGTGGGGGTAAAATGAGAAGTTTCAAAAATCACACCACATCTAATGTGCACACAGTCGAGCGCTATTATGTTACTCAGAATCTGGTAAAGAAGTTTCTTCAAAGTAGGATTCGGTAAGAGAGAATTCAAAGATCATCATCGTAGCAAGCGACCAGCGGCAAATGTGAAGCTGTCCAGCCTCAATTACCTTGGATTTCACCCCCATGGTGCAACCTGTTAGAGAAAAAGCATCAGTGTTAGCATATTAGTTTCTCTGAAGACCATGTAAAACCTAAGCCACCTCTATTGCTACTCAGAACGTTTTAAATTTTCCCCAAAAGCATTCAGTGAGAGAGTTCAATAACATCACTGTAGCTGGTAAGCTGCACGCGTCACTTCCTCCCCACGCTTACCTTTGCATTGGGCAGTAAGGCGGCGCTGATCCTCCTCCATCTGAGGGACAAACAAGGAGTGGAAATGTATTAAGGCGTTGCAGACGTGGCTCCGTCCATGCAGTCTATGCAGCACAACACGTGCCAGGCTACCATAGCACCACGTGACTTGCTAAAAAAATAAATGAACCCGTACTGCAGGTCGTCTCGTTCAGAATAGATATGGTGCATTCACAGTCATTCAGAACAGGTCTGTGAAAGTTATCATCACTATGAGACACCGCGATCAGCGACCGGTAGGCCGGGTGTTGCTGCTATGCTACATTTTAAACATGGTGCACACAAAGCGTGCCATCAAACAGGCACAGGGAAAAGACCGCCATCTACGATTTTGTAATTCTTGACATCATCGCATCGGTTACGGTTGATATTATCACATTGAGCACTGTAAATGTATTGCTCCCCCCTCTCCGTCAAAGCAAGCAAACCTACCGCTCCCATCTTGAAGTTCGACTGAACCCCAGGTCCTCCAGCGCGTGATGATGAACTTCTTCTTCTTCTTCTACTCCTCTTACTGTTTCTCGGCACATGGCTGCCACCTACTGTTTGTTCCGAGAATATATTACTCGTTTCTTCGTTTTTATGATGGTGAACAAATACCTCGTTGATGCATTACCGCCACCACCTGGACAGGCGTATATAGACCAGGGCAACTAAGTTAGCAGCTTATTCTCATCCCAAAAAATGTTTAACTATATTTTTCAAATGATGTACATCAACCCTGTGCATTGTGGGAACTGAGATGACCAATTACAATCAATCACTTGTCAGTGCTTTTGTACTTTATTTTGAGCATTGTTTTACCACAGTTTGGCTGGTACAGGTTTATTTTCTGCAACACCGGGACTGAACTCACCTTCACTTCATGCCACTCGCATTTAGCCACTAGGATTTAGGGTTTGGTTTTAGGATTGGGGTCACCCTGGTCATCGAACCGACCGAAATGAAATGAAACGGATCGCCTGTTAAGAGACATGAAAATGTGCTTTTAATTAGCAGTCGAATTAAATCAAATGAATTGATTTTGGTCAAACCAAGCGTCTTTTTACAAAGGGTCTCTACGTTTACAAAAACAAGGCAGCGGAGGTAGAATAGAATGAACCCTTATTATACACTTATTTCTTTAAACAGAACAAAGATTTTAACATTTCCAAGCAGTATAACCAACACATTTTAAATAAACAAAAATGTTACTCCACAGCCTTACCATTGCAATTTAAATATGCAAACTTACACAAATATCTGATTCTTGTACAAATTAAGCTTTCTGCGTTCTTTCAGTTCCTTCAAGTCAAACATTACATCAGCGTCCATTTCTCTAAATACAACCCACGTCAAGGACATAAGCGCCATGGCGACTGCATGTGTTCTTAAAGACCAGATTACACCAAGATCACTGCACTGGCCTCCCGTTGGCCAGAGAAGTGAGTTCAAAACCACTAGTTAATATATAAAGCTCCAAGACACTGATCTGCCGTGTTATGAGCCCACTGGTCATCAGGGACCGGCCTGTGCTCACGGGTCGAAACAAGCATGGTCAAGTACTTCACCACAACAGTGGAATATAAGGTCTGCCTCACTTGCTAAAATAGGGCTGAAAACATTTGCCATCAGCATTAAAATAAAATGTATAGTTTATTTTAAGTCTTTACTTGCATTCAACATTGCCGTTTGGATTAATAATCCTGATAAAATGTTGACAGTGGGCTAAAGTAATGACGAGTGCCTGTGTATTAATTTGGTCACAAAGGCATGCAATTACACCTTGTTGGCATAGCAACATTAGCCAGTCAGACCAAGGCCTGAGTAGCCTGCATGTAACCAAACGGGTCCTGGCTCTGGCCCACACATTACTTTCTATAAAGCATCTGCATAATGTAATGCAAGAGTAGGGTATGGTGGCAAATGGACTGAAGGAGATCTACCACACAAGGACGGTTGACATGAGATTTATTAATTCATAGTCCTAACATGGGCAGAGACCATTTCAGTGCAATAGAAACATAAACCAGTTCACTGCTTTATTGAAAATCATTTAATGATTGAAGGAATACAACTATATACAAAATGCACCAAGAGGGGCAGCCATTTTGGAGATGAGTGCTCTTCCAGCAGCGCTGCAGGGACATGAAGAGGACAAGCATGTTAGAATTGACCAATCACAAGCAGCGCTCATACACTCATTAACAAGCTCAATCAGGGTTGTAAACCAATCAGTCATGAATGTTCAGACTGGGGCGGTAATAAGAAGTCATCATATGCTTTAATGATAAAGTTAAGTGAAGTGACAACTGAACATACCTGAATGTCCAGTCATCGTCACAAGCACCAACTGGAACCATGGACAATCTGGAGAGAACAAAAGCATGTTATTGACCGCATTTATAAGCATAAACCAGCTGCTTAGTGTGTCATTTTGGGGGATCAGAGTGTGTACCAATCAGTCATGAATCTTCAGACTGGGGCGGTAAAATGCAACATCATTCTAAACAGCCATGGAGTACGTTATGAGAGAAATGGCTACTTACCAAGATGATCCAGCAGCTGAAGCCAAGATCCAAACCACAATATGGGTACAAGGACAGCATTGTGGCAGATCTAAACACTGGACCCGTCAAGCCCCATGGAAACCTAGACAAGATTTGCAATTCTTTAAACATACAAGTCTGGTTGTCTTCGCAAAGTTTCTTTTTACAGTTGCCACTGATCAGGTATGGAGTAAAATCATATGCACCAGTTGGCAGGATTCCAATAGTCACCTTACACCTGATACAGGGTTATCAGTGACACCAAGGGCCCATGGGCACAACCAGGGCACTCATTGTTACCCTTGGTCTTCATCATCTCAGATAATTGTATTCATATTTTTGAATAAATCAAGTCACACACACCTCTAGGTCAGTGGCTCCACTCATCTTGGCGCCAGTTCACACCCAACTTGTTCTAAAGAGAGAAACAGTAAACGTTAGTACAGCCATGTCTGACGCATGTCAGACAACAAGTTCCCTTAGCGACACCATTCAGACAGTTGCAACCACAACAGGCTGTCCCCTTGTTGCCAAGACAACACCAGTGGGTTCACCTTCTCAGGTTCTGGTGTTAAACCAAGGCGTAAGACATGTGTTGGTGTCATCATTAAGGAAAAATAAGGCATTTAAATTATGCCTAAAGACCATTCACTGATGTGTACATTCAACACCAACCAGTGTTGGTCAAGAACCCACCTTGGTTGGTGTAGAAGTAGTTCCTGACGACCACCGCCATGACACCTGAACAGAAGTGAGAGGGTGAGGCTTCAACAGAACAGGTCCCAACAAACAGATGATCTGAGCCAGAGTCAGGTTAGGTTTCTCAACAGTAGTTCAGACGAACGAGATTCTAATTTTTGATCATCATTTCAGGCAGCAGGGCAGGAATCAAAGATTAAAAAAAACTACAAAAATTAATTCTTACCTTCAAATAGGGGCAGTTTCCAAACAACAGCATTCTCTCTCTCCACACCAAAATACCGCCACATAATCTGTTGGAAGAAATACAAGCATATTTGAGCAATCTTCCGATATAGTAAAAAAAAAAATCAACGCTCAATGCGAGACATGCAGTTCCTCAGTCGTTCGTATAGTTTCACATCGGTTCAAAGTGAGCTAGGTGTATCATCATGGAAACTGCCCTCTGGGCAACTAGATTATGTAGGGGGTTAACAGCACCAAGATATGAATGGCCTTGCCTCAACACCAGCCAGCTCCATTGGACAAACGGGTCGAAGTCCAGGGAGGGTCCAGTTTTATGGCGCTAGCGCACATTTCCACCTACAGAGACAACTAGTTAGCCATACGTCTAGAAATCAGATAAAAATTTGTAAAAACTACCTCGAGGTTTGTCAGATTGAAAGTTGGCATCAATGTAAATCAGCCATATGCTTGTCTTTTGGGAAAATCATCACTTTAAAAGAGTCATTATATTCAGTCAGTTAAAAACTGCCCACACTCACCAGTCAAGCATGCGGCCTTCATCCCTGGTCTGGCCAAACAGTCTGGTGGGGGTAAAATGAGAAGTTTCAAAAATCACACCACATCTAATGTGCACACAGTCGAGCGCTATTATGTTACTCAGAATCTGGTAAAGAAGTTTCTTCAAAGTAGGATTCGGTAAGAGAGAATTCAAAGATCATCATCGTAGCAAGCGACCAGCGGCAAATGTGAAGCTGTCCAGCCTCAATTACCTTGGATTTCACCCCCATGGTGCAACCTGTTAGAGAAAAAGCATCAGTGTTAGCATATTAGTTTCTCTGAAGACCATGTAAAACCTAAGCCACCTCTATTGCTACTCAGAACGTTTTAAATTTTCCCCAAAAGCATTCAGTGAGAGAGTTCAATAACATCACTGTAGCTGGTAAGCTGCACGCGTCACTTCCTCCCCACGCTTACCTTTGCATTGGGCAGTAAGGCGGCGCTGATCCTCCTCCATCTGAGGGACAAACAAGGAGTGGAAATGTATTAAGGCGTTGCAGACGTGGCTCCGTCCATGCAGTCTATGCAGCACAACACGTGCCAGGCTACCATAGCACCACGTGACTTGCTAAAAAAATAAATGAACCCGTACTGCAGGTCGTCTCGTTCAGAATAGATATGGTGCATTCACAGTCATTCAGAACAGGTCTGTGAAAGTTATCATCACTATGAGACACCGCGAGGGGCTGCAGCAGCCGGTGAACCGGTAAATGTGCTCGGTTTTCAATGACCCTACGCTACAAATACCACGCGTTACAGGCAGGGTAGGTGTTACGAAACATGTTACAATGAAGTTACAACCAAACCGATGAGGTTTAGCACGCGGATGGCCGTGGATGGTGGATGGATGCGATGTGTGCATCGCCAACCACTGGATAAGCCAATAGCACTACCGCGTCACTGCGAAACGACTAGAAAGAAATGCATACTACAAAGTCACTACTACTGACTTCAAATGTCAAACACAAGGCCATACTAAAAGTCACTTCTAAATCAAATGCTAATATTTAAAAACCCAGGGCGTTCAGCCTACCTCTTGTGTCGGTGTTCAGGAAGCAGTGGACAGAGCAATGTCGCCGCCAGGCCTTTATACCGCCCTGCTCGTCCCGCCCCCGTTTTCTTCTTCTTCTTCCTTCCGGTTTTCTTGGCGCACGTGACACCTTACGGTGTGTTATCGCCACCTGCTGTCGACTAATAAAATACACATTTCGCACATGGTGTGAAGAAATACGAAATACAGGTATGTTATGATGTTGTTACGTGGCCCACCAAAAGAAGACACGTTTTTCTATGGTAGGATCCATATTTGTATTCCTCAAGTACTGAAAGGCACTGTATGTACTTGGATCTGATTGATTTGGTCCCCAGGGGAGATTTTGTGGAGAATGTGACAGCCCCAATCTCTCCTCATGGCTTACACTTGTCTTTCCTGATTTGTACATGCCTCCTGCATTTGAATAAGAACTGCTTGACAGTTTTTGATTCCCCGCATACTTCACACACACCATTCAGATGTTCCCCTTCTTGACGTAGCCCCACTCCTGAAGCACGCTGTCCCACTCTCATTCTTAACAAAGTATCCTTTCTTTTTGTACCCGTCACTTCCCTCCTTCTCCCATCTACTTTGTCCTGGATTTGATATAAATGTCGTCCCTTTTTTCTTAGTTTCACATTCTCTTCCAGAGGAATTTCTAACCCCACCTCCTCTCCAAAGGTTCAGACAGCTTTAGCTGCCCCGTCTGCCATTTCAAATGCTACCACCCCTTCTACCACCTGTCTTCTGTCGTCGATGCAAAGTCATCATCACCTCGTCACGACTCCCCCCTCATGCAGGGCCATGAGTGATACCTAAACATAATGGTTAGATGTTGTGGTTATATTTCAGCTAAATCTAGTAGAACATATGTAGAAATGTCTACATTTACCAAATCCCCCTTTTTTTTTAGAAGACACTAAATGACAGATATAAAGATATACATATAAATACATTTAGCCTAAATTCACATACTATGACCACTCAAAAAAAAAAAAAACATGGATGAAAAACAATCTTTATTTCAGTATTCTTGACAGATATGTTACTTATTCACACATGCTTACATCAACAATACATTCCCCTCTTTCTACAACAAGGCTGTTGCAGTCACTCCTCCCAACGTTGTGCTCGGGGGCGCCGCTGGAGATTTTGGGCCCGATGAAAGAATATAATATTGGGCCCCCCCCTCCAATAATAGTGTTAGTAGTAATAATAGGGCCCCTGTCAGCGCTGGGCCCTTGGAATCGTCCTAACCTTCCCTCCACTTATGGCGGCCCTGGTTGTGCTGTCATAATTTCTGCCGCTGCCGTCCTCCACTAGCTGGGGGGTGATGATGTCGTTGAATAACGGACTCTTTGACAGCGGTGCATCTTGGTAAGCGTAGTCCCCACTGCCGCTCGGACCCCTCGCCCTGACCTCGGGTGAGGGGGGAAAATGTGGCAAATTACAGTGACCGCTGCCGCTGGCTTCCTCCCCCAGTGCAGGGTTGTTGACCTGCAGGTCCAAACGACTGTTGGTCTGGCCGCTGCAAAGAGAACGGATAGATGTGTTAGTTAGGGCTATAGCTTGGAAAGTCTTAAAACACTAAAAGCCATTTGTTGACATTAGCCGCCTCAGTTTAAAGGTCTGTGTCCAGACTTTTTTTTTTCTTTTTTCAAAGCGATTATCGATTTCAACTATAAGGTGACCTTGAGTGTAGGGCTGGGAAATAGTTCAGTATTATAATTGATCGTCTTCAATGGTATTTTTTCATCATGAAATAAAGATATCACCTTTTGAGACATCCAGTTTTATAGTATAAATGAATTATGAGATTATGAGAAGATAAATAATAAAATGATCAAAATATGAGGGAAATAGAGAGAAAGGAAAATAAGTTGTACTCTGAGACTATACTTTATGGAATGACCCTCGGTCAGACTGTATAGAATGGTATTTTGAATTCATAAGCATACAAGCAACAAGTAATATTTATCGATACCGTGTAAAATGACCCATAATTATCGTGATAATACATTCTTCCATATTGCCCAGCCCTACTTGAGTGTCCTGAAAGGCACCAAACGGCATGATGATTATTATTATAATCATTACTATTAAAGTGGGAAGGGAAGCAGTCAGACCAGTATAGGCTGCCAAGGAAACGTAGGGAGGGGGCTGACCTAGGCTGAGTCTTGTGACCGGTCATGAGTATGCCTGGCTCCACCAGAGGGCTGCTGCTTTGGGGTGGTGTGCTGCCCCAGGTGACTCCTAATTCCTAATAGTGTGAACACAGAATAGAAAGGCATAAAATAATGACGCCTACCTTTTATATAATGTCACTACTTCACTGAAACAACTGACATCATGTATCTATGTAACTGACAATATCAATGGATAACACATAGCATAACAACATAAGCTAGACAACGTTTTGTATAGCTTAGCTTTTGTATATAAGTTGATGAACTGAAACTTTCAAAGAGGATAACAGCACAGTACTAGACTTCAAGCAGCCCTAACCTGGTGAACTGTAGTGAAGTGTAGCTCTCCAAACTGGCCAGTAGGCGTCGCTGTTGTGTCGGCCAGTTGGTGCAGCGGGGTTTGACTGGAGGAGGTCGGCGGATCTCCACTCCCACGGTCACCCAGACCGGGAATAATGTAGCGTGGATAAACTAATAGTCAGGGGATGGAGAGAGAGGGAGAGAGAGAGAGACGTACAGCCTATTAGCTGGTGAATGTATGAAATATTGAATAAATGACGGGTCTGTTGGACCAGAACTAGACACGGTGTCCTACTCACCATCATAGGCTTGAGAGAGGAGCAGCACGCCAAGTATCGTCAAAAGTCGCAAATTCATCTTGCAAACACAATCTGTTGCAGTTCTTCGCTTGCTGATAATGGCTGATAATTTTATTTTGTTTTACGTGTGCAGTATTATTAGTTAAATGTGGCACATGTTCACGTCTCTTCACATGCGTTGTTCTTTGTTTTGAAAAAAAAACACCGGTCGATTTCTATTGGTTGAGATTTCGTTTTCTGCCTCCAGTGTCATGGCAACGGCGACAAACGTTTCCATGGTTTCATAAGTATAAAAAAAGTCACACAAGTATGGCATAAATAAGTCTTTACTTTCTCATGAAAATGGTTCAGCGTCAATTCAGTCTGCATCCAGTGTTGCTTTGATTAGAATTTCTAAAAGTTATAATATTATTCACATATAAAAGTAGGGCTACACATGATGTGTGATCTTTAAGCAGACATGAGGATTAAACAAAATGTACAACAGATAACAAATTGATAGACGGCAAAAATCATACAGATATACACAACTTGACCATCGTTTTGTGACTTCATGATGTTTTCTCGGATGTATTCAACTCTTACTCTAACAATCAGAAGATCATGTGGGAGCAATCATTGACACGATTCTACACCTTGGTCACCGTCTTCCTCACACCCGTCTCCCTCCCCTATCCTGTCTCCTCTGAGATTAAGCTCAGCCATTTTTAAAAGGGTCTGAAAGGGGCCTTCGTAAATAGCTCCAGTTGTTTACTCATTACCTTATATTGATGAAGATCTAGCGATTAATGATCAACGGAAATCGGCGAGTCCATGAACACGAGTCCACGCTGGAACAGTCTCCATCCTCGTCGTCGGTTACACATCAACCACATAGGTGGTCTCACCATGCTCAACCAAAGACCTTTTGATTTTTTGACTTTTTTGACTACCGATCAATAATACTAAATCAATAACGTGTACTGGTCAGGGGGGGTTTCACTGGAGGGCTGCAAGTGCTGGACTTTGACTATATGGAAAAAATACAATAAACCACAGAATCCTGCCCAGAATGAACGGTACCGTGGGCACGTTCAGCCATAACCTTTCCACCCATTACCTGCCATCAGTGGTTGTGAACTATTAACAAGGTAAAAGACAAATTAGCACCGCAGTTTGGGAGAGACGGAGCAAGGCCCCCGCCGCCCATATAAGGGTTACCAAGAAGCATGGGAATACGACGATAGGTCTCCGTTACGACAGCCATCGCACACTAAACCCATTCCGCGTGATAGTGCTTAGTTAAGGAATGTGTGGAGCGGACGGCAGGCACCAGTGGAAAAGTTGGATTCAGTCAGCGCCGATTTATTCGTTCTCTTTCTGATTAATAGTCTGATTCGTCTGTGCACAACTATTTGATCTCGGCCAAAATCAAGTTGCTTTGCGGTTTCTTCTCGGAGAACTTGGGCGATGGCGACGAGGAGGAGGTGGTGGACAAGTTGACGGGCGTGAGCGTGACGCTGTACAGGTTGGTGATGAAGGCCTCCCACCCTCTGCGGAAAGCCCGGTCCAGCGCCTAGCAACAGAGAGAGAGAGAGAGAGAGAGAGAGAGAGAGAGAGAGAGAGAGAGAGAGAGAGAGAGAGAGAGAGATGGGGAAAGTTACTGACATGGCACCACCAGTCCTGTGACTCCTGTCCATTCCACGTGTACAAAAACACAGTCATCGTCGGCCCCATTGGTGAAAGAGTAACCAAAACCATAAGTAGAAGGAAAGGGGGCAGTGGTTCTCAACGGGTCTGGCCTCAGGGCCCACATGTGTCATTAGTCATTAAGTCACGACCCAAAAATAAAACCTTTATTGTATATATCTGTGTATGTATATATTTCAGTAATCAATAATGCCTTCATTCATAAAAAGCTGCAACAATTGGGGCTAAACTCAATGAAATAGGAAGCTATTGCAACATGAATTAACATTAAAACATTAGCTTATTCATGGGCTTTAAGATTAGGGTTTGGCATAAGCTCTGCGACCCACTAAAAATGGCCTCACCAGTTGAGAACCATTGAATTAGGTGATGGAATCGCAGTTTGTGATTGGTTCAAGTTGGTGCCAGGTGATGTCACACCTGCAATCTAAACCAATTGCAAGAGTCCAATTGCGATGATCTCTGAGGGGCCCTAATCTTCTTTCCTCAATCATCCTGGTTTCAAGATCGTCGACATGTTGTGTTGGCACAACATGTCGACGTCGTTGGCACAACAACGTCGACATATTTTCGAGCCGTTCAAAGGTTGCTGTGGTGGGCAGATGATAGCGTAAAGGATCTGATGGTCATGTGTTGCTCGTTACATAACCGGTGATGATAAGCTACACTGCAGTGTTTGGACACCGCGTGACACAAACATCTTCACATCCCATAACCTGTGGAAAGTCTTCCATAGCGTGATTTCCGCTCTGTAATCTCATTGGCGGTTGAGAAGCTAAGCCGGAGAGGAATGTGGGCAGGAAGGTGGGGTTTGATTGGTTAACAGGAGTGGAATGTTTAAGGTGTGGATTTAGGAGGTGGAGGCGACGGCCGTGTCCTCCGCTCAGCTGATAAGGGACAGCAGGTGAAATACCACCTGGGAACACAGCCGAGCGGCGCCAACCGAACACACAGAAACACGTGAATCTGTCGCTTGGTAAATAGATTAGCAATTGGTTGAACTCGGGGGCACGTTGGTGTTCCACTGTACTGACTTTTTTTATTATTTCCCATGATGCATTAGGTTTAGGTGGTACAGTGTGTGACCTTTGTGGTTATTTATAGTTTTCCCATTTTGCTGGCGTGACCGTTCCCGTGTTACCGCCCTAAGAGAATGGCACAAACTCAATTTGTGATAATTAGTATCATCAACACACAGAAATGCTAATCAAAAGTACAATTTTATCGGAAACACAGGTTAATATACCATAGGGTTATAGGAGTTTGTGGAAATGAAACTCTTCCTGAAAAGCTACCATGTCTTCTTGTTGTGCTAGGGCTGTTTCGTTTGCAGATTGAAAAGCCCCTTTGACAAATCGTCCATTTCAACTATTATTATTATTATTATTATTATTATTATTATTATTATTATTATTATATAACTATTATAAAATTTTCTTACGCACGTCAAGGGAGCTACAATCCTATTGTCATATTACCTAATGAGCTGCTCCTGATGACATGTACAGATACACGCTGTACTTTGACCTCCTGTTATTAGGGTGCTATAAATGTTTCCATGGCGACTAATGCGTACACCAAACCGCATCCTGCTTCGCAACGGTGACATTTGGAACTGTGGCGGTAGTGTTTTTTCCACAATAATTTAATTTGTTTACATACGATTACATGACAAGATTAGAAAGAAAGAGAGGAAATTTTGTCGCAATTTCCTTGTATTGTGTCTTGTGTGTGTGTGTGTGTGTGTGTGTGTGTGTGTGTCTGTCCGTCTGTCTCTCGTCGTCGAGGATACAGTAACTTTTGAAAACAGAAGGTAGTAGCGAGCCAAAGAATTTTCTCAGAGGTTGTCTAGCAAGGTGTCTGAAAACATACTAAAAGTGATGAAATGTGTTGCCCTCCCTCCCTCCCTCCCTCCCTCCCTCCCTCCCTCCCCCATCTCTCACCTTGCGGTAGTTCTTCACGGTGTGTCTCTTCAAGGCTTTCATCCCCTCCTCCTGATCTCTCTTCAGCCTCCTCTCCCCCTCTCCTTCCTCCTCCTCCTCCTCCTCCCTTCCTCTCTTCTTGTCTCTGATCAGGACCTGGTCATCATCGTCCTCTGGGGCCGTGAAGTGAACGAGTGTGCCCATTGGCTCGTTTGCATCCGTCACCGTGACCTCTGTAGCGGGGGCGAGCCCCGCTGCCGTCTCGGGCGCGGGCGCAAGGCTCTCGTCTGGGGTGGCGCCCTGCTCCGACGGGCTCTCTCTCTGCTTCCTCCTGGAGCTCCTCCTACTCCTCCACCTGCTGCTGCTGCGGCCGAGCTTGACACGCAGGAGCGTCTCGCCGTCGTCGCCCTCTGCGACGCCATCGTTGGCGTCGAACCCCTCGCCGTCGGGGTCCCCGGAGCCCGGCGCCGCTCCGCTCACCTGGACCCCGGCGGACCGTCGAACGCCGTCCCACCTCCCCTTCTCCTCTTCCATGTCTGCCACCACGTCGCTCGGCACCTCGGGCTCGTCGAGGCGTCCGTAGAAACCGCCTGATTTGTCGAGGAACTTCGGAGCCCGGAGGGAACTCCGCGTGGAGCCTTTCCTGGAGCCGATGGTCATCTTGTCCTCTTTTATTTAAACCGCTCACTAGTTTCTCCTATAGGTTTTCTGAAAAATAGATGGGGGGGGGGGCGGGTGGTGGGTGGGGGTGCGCCTCGCCCTCGGACGACGGCGACGGCGGGAAGTACGACAGAGGAGGGGGGTCCTGGACTAAAGACCGGCACAACACCATGGGGGACGTGCCTCGGGACCCCAACGGCACCGTGGAGAGTCTGGGGAAGACCATGCAGGGGCTGAAGGACCGCCTGGAGAGCCTGGAGGTACTCAATGCGTAAAAGCGCAAAAGCGCAACTGCGCGCTCAATGCGTAAAAGTGAACAGAAAGTGAAATACAATATGTATTTATATTTTGTATTTGGTGTTATTACACTCAAAAAATAGACACTGTCAGGAAGTGTTTACTTATTTTTAAGTTGTATTCTGGCCAACAATGTAGTCTATTCTGCGCAATGTCCGTCATGGCGCAAAGCGCAACGCGCGCTCAATGCGTAAAAGCGAACACAAAAAGTGAAATACAATATTACATGTAGGCTATTTATCTTTTATTATTTGGCGTTATTACAGGATTGTCCTCCCCACACCCCAAAAATAGACACTGTCAGAAAGTTTTTACTTTTTTTTAAGTTGTATTCTGGCCAACAATGTAGTCTATGATGCGCAATGTCCGTCATGAATGTCATATGCGTCACCATGTATCTCAACAAAACAATGCTTCATGATTCATATCTTAAATGTGAGTGGGCGATGGCCTCCATGTTTGGTAATCCATGACCACTGCAACCCCTGAAGCAGGCGATCAGCCTCTGATGGTTGCTGCTGTTGTTCAGCAAGTGCTCCAGCCATGTCGGTAACACTACTACTACTATATAATCAATCAATAGAATATATTATTATATGAATAGGGCTATATACAAGCTACCC
>JAOPJI010000054.1:2485467-2495717 GCA_027122695.1 Merluccius productus | reverse complement strand
ACACAAATGATAATAAATCAATAAAACACACTTGTTGTAGGGTGTCAGCTTTCCTATAGTGATCGGCATCCCCTCAGCATCATTGAGGTCTGCATTGACGCAGACCCGCTCCCCCCAGGGTCCGTGTGTGAACAGCACCACCTGGCGGGCGCCGGCCGGCACTGCAAGCGAGGTCCGGCCAGATCCGTTGGGACTGAAATTATGCAGAAAAAAACCCACATACTTTAGCACAGGCAGGACGCGGGAAAACGAAACGGGTCCAAATGATATACTTGTCATTCAAATAAAACAGCGACAGCAAAACAAATTTAACGCCTTTCAAACGCGCACGGGCGACTTGTGAGGGCGCGCAAATTCTAGCCTGTGTGTTTAAAAGACAGAAGTTCAGCGACATGTCGCCTAACGTTAACAGCAGCCCGTCAGGAACAACACCGGCTTTAATGGCGAGATGCGAGACTGATGCGGGTCTAGGTGAGGGTCTAGCTGCGGGGTCTCACCAGAGGAGCCTTTGGGGTGGGTGGTTGAGTCCTAAAACGGCGTAAACTCCGAAGTCGTCCATGATTCGTCGCCCTTCCCGCACAGGCGACATGAATTGCATGTTGCAAATATCACTGCTGCAAAATGTCGGTCCCGAAAACACATGAGGGTCAAGCAAACCGCACACAACGTCCTTTTATCTCCCTCTCTCTCTTTCTCATCTCCCGCCGCCAGAAGTTACGCCGATTCTAAAACCCCGCGTCAGGCGCCGCACGAGGTGCGCATGCGCGCGGAGCGGAGTCGTCACGTTGGGCCGCGCGCCACAATGCGAGACAAGCAGGGCGGCTGATCGAGCGCGCGGCTACACGCCAGCCAATCAAATTGCACGCGTTGGGCGCGCATGCGTTCAAGAACCGTACGCCAGCGGTGCATATGCCGTTGTGATTTAGGGTTCACCGATTATTAATTGATAATTTGGTAACTTTCTTTAAAATCGCATTTTCAGGTCTATTGTATAAATACTGACACTCTGAAATAGACAGTCACAGTTGAAAACAAATACTTTCGGCATTAGACACATTTGACCATATTGATAACTGCAGGTACTCCAATGGTCGTGTGAAGTTCCCAGTGCATACAACTATTACTTATCAAATACATAATTAGTTTATTTAAAGGGATACCTATATCACCTACAACGGTCACCCTTTTAATGTAGGCAAGATCATAACGTCCATGGCTGTTTGTTCAAAAGTGGTTATATCTATATCTCTATATAAACTTGTTATAGTCTTGTTAACCAATCAATAATTCCTTCTTAATTTCAACAGACCTGGTAAAAGGTAGTCCCACAAATTGAAACATAGAAACAGACAGATTCTTTAAGCTGTGGATTTTATTGATTAGAATGGTCCAATAAATAGTTTCACACAGCCCGACCAATAAGAAAACGCTTCACAACTACTCAACAACCAATCAGTGCTTTTCCACACGTGACCAAATCGGTTTCTTATTCGACGCCCCTCTAAGTGGAACAAGTTAGAATGAACCCTGCATGTGTGGTGTCAATTCTGGGGGACAGGAGTGCATTTATGTGGTCTTTTTTTTTACCCTTAACGACAATCACTGCAAAAGAGAAGTTGTCATGACATCTTGTTATGGTGGAAACGGTTAACAGCCAAGCCAAAAAATTAGAAAAGAAATACAGTGACGGATGACATTCATATTCATACACACCTCTGCTACTACAACACATATAGACGGTTCGGGGGAAATCTAACAGTAACAAAATGGTTGAAATCCGAACCACCATCATTGTGTAATGGTAATTACTTGTAATAAATGCAATTGCTAGTTTCAACATCTCCTGTTGCCCCCTTGTGGCTGTGTGACCGTTCTACCAAAACCTGCACTCCTTCAAATGACCGAGTGTGTGTGTGTGTGTGTGTTCCCAAAGCTCCGGCTCTCCCTCCTCCTCCCCCTTCTCCTCCGTCGTCGCGGTCACCACCACCAGTTTCTAGTGGGCGTGGGGCCTGCCACGGCCCCGCCCCCTGCCGGCACCCCCGGGGGGTCCGTCCATGCTGCTGCGGGGGTTCTTGATGGTCTCGTCGACGGAGAGGATGAGGCAGGCGGCCTCGGACGCCGCCGTCAGCGCGTTGATGCGCACGATGGAGGGCTCCCACACGCACGCCACGTAGTTGTCGGCGATGTCCTCGTTGTTGATGTCCACGCCATACCACATGCCGCCCTGCGAGAGGAAGGGGGGAGAGAGAGAGGAAGAAGAGCGGGGGAGGAAGAGGGACAGAGCGAAACGTAGATAGGAGAGAGGGAGGGAGACAGATAAGCGGAGATTAAACCAATCAAGAGACGCCCTAATTATTTTTAGGTAAAAAACATTCAGCTTCTTTTTCCATTACAGCACGAATAACTGACTCCTCAGCAAATCGTTCATTATACGATCCTTTGGCTTTAAAGAGCCATAAAGATACGCTGTCATAACCGAATTTGTGAGCCATGACCCATCCATCAGCATAGTTCATTTGAAATGTAGAGACAAAAAAATCTAAATGTTTATCACAATAGACTCCTAAACAGATCCAAAACAGCCCGTCCATAAAAAGGGACCGCTAGTGTGTGTGTGTGCGTGCACACTTGTGTATGCATGTGTGTCTTGGCCCACCTGTGCGTGCTTGGCGCGCAGCTTGTTGAGGATGTTGGTGGCGTCAAAGCCAGCGTTGTCGCACAGCTGCCGCGGAATGATCTCCAGGGCCTTGGCATAGGCGCCGATCAGCAGCTGTTGCTTGCCCGGGATGGTGCGGGAGTAATCCCGCAGGTACTTGGACAGCTCCATCTCGATGGCCCCGCCGCCCGCCACCACCGAGTCATTCTACACACACACACACACACAATAGTGATTTCAGATTAGGGCATGGCGTATTGGAAAAAATGTATTATCAAGATAATGACGCAATTTACATTATAGAGATTTCACATAGTCTTTTGTAGATTTTACTCTCATTATTTTAGCCCTGTACCGCCTGCTGTGACACTTGTATTCCCCATCTGGCATTCAAGTCCATCTCACCAAAGCAATAACGAGTGAACAAAGCACACCGAGCGACCAAACCCTAAGAACCCCACCACAATAATGTCCTGAATTATAAATAGCAGCGCGCCCCACGTGCGTCCTCAACAGACCTTGATGGCGCGCCGCACGATCATGATGGCGTCGTGCAGCGACCGCTCTGTCTCCTCCATGAACTGCTCGGCCCCACCCCTCAGTAGCATGGTGCACGTCTTGGCCTTGGGACAGCCCTTGAAGAAGTTATACCTGCGCAGGTAACACCACGAGGAGAGAGGAGACGGGCCGAGAGAGAGTGTGAAAGAGTCTTCAGTGAAAATGAAAATTGTGATTGCAAAAATGATAATTCACACTAATCGTGAATAATATCGCAATATCTGCCATAATAATTTGCAATATAATTTTTTCCCCCATATTGTGCAGCCCTGAATCTAAGTGGCGTGTGGTCAGCGAGGCGCGGTCTTGCTACGCACCTCTCTCCTCCCACCTGGACCTCCTCAAACAGCTCACACTGGCCCAGGACGGAGTCCGTCATGGCCCCCACAGCGGTCTGGATGGAACCCCCGCACGCCTGACACACACACACACACACACACACACACACACACACACACTTGTCATTTGTTCTAATTCTGTCAGTTTATCTCAACAGTGCTGCATAAATATGCATTTCACATCAAACACAGTTTGACATTTATTGGTTTGATTATTTTTCTGCTCCACACAGCTGCAAAACATTTCTAAGACCTACGCAAACGATATTTCTCATTAGGTCTTAAATTTAAATTTTTGGACGCCAAGACTTTTTTTATACCCCGTGCGCGTGTCCCTACCATCATGGTCCTCTTGAGGTCCTCCTCCTGCACACGCCCGGCACAGAACAGGTCTCTGTCGGCGAAGTACTGCGTGGCCACGTCTCCGATGGGCAGCTTGGACAGCACCACCTTGGCGCCGGACTTGTAAATCTTCTCCAGCTTGTCGTACAGGATGGTCCACTCAGCGTCCACGATGGCCTGGTATTCCTGAGAGGGGGGGGGGGGGGGTGGATCACATGAATGGCTCTAACAGGGCTGCAACTGAGGTACAAGATTAACTAATAAATCCTAAATCCAATCCAATAAAAAAGAAGATACTACAATAAGAATTTTAAAACAGGAAACTTAAAACCTTTATAGATATTTTGCTATTGGAAAAGTCTTTGTAAACTCTCCGTTGTGTTTAGAACCAATGGAGGCGGAAAACAGCAGATTTCCAGACATTACATTTAGTCAGACAAGTGGAACAGGATTCTTAAATACACCGTGGAACCAGAACAAGCTAGCGTACAAATTATCACGCTACCGCTTCAAGAAAGTAACCATGTATACATAATGCCCCCCTAATACGGAGTACACATTATCATTACAGCATTAGAAATGAGTCAAATAAGTTCCATAAGTTATTGACTTGTGTGATCGCTCTGCAGACGAGTTGAGCCGGCAGGTGTTTTATTGTTTCATCAGCCAATCAGATCTTCATCTGGAAACTCTGCCGCAACTCACTTTTATCAGATTGGGATTCAGGGATTGAATAGTTTACGAATTAAACTGCCCAAGCAGAGTAACAGAACACTACGGTAAACATGCCTCCCAACAGATGACTTTACCTGCAGACTTTGAGAAACAGACCCCCCCCCCCCAACCATATTTGTTATTGCTGATCTACACAGTCCAAGTGAATTACCTATTTTGAATTAGTTCTAAACGCTAGCTGGGTGGGAGGGAATTGAAGGAGGAACTGAATGTTGGAATGGGGCCGTACCTGGACAGACTTGACGCGGACCTCTGCGTTCTCCTTCTCAGCCTTGAGCTCCAGCTCCACGTTGAGCAGGGCGATCTTGGGGTTGTCGTAGCGCTTGGGCTGCATCTCGAAGCCGGCGTACGAGAAGGTCTTCTTGAAGGCAACGCCGTCCACCAGCTGGGACTCCTGCAGAAGAGCCAAGAAGAACCCAACATCAGAAATCATTTTTTAAATGTTGACTTTTAATGTTGAGTTTTAAAAAATGGAAGCGTTCTGTTGTCATTTATGCTGCCTTAACACATGCAAGAATAAAGGGCTGGCCTCAAAACATTCAATAGCTTAGCATTATTCAAAAACGTCTTCAGAGTATCTGTCCATCATGGCCTCCGTTTCCTCCAAACAAAGGTTTCCATAATGACACCCTAATAAGAAAAAGTCACTTATCGCCTGCTCTCATGAACTGTTAGTCAGCCCTTATGTTGAAGACCACTCAAGGCCATTTTTAATTAGCCTCATGAAACCATCCCAATCTTGTGAGTTCACATTTTGTTTCTCTCTGCAGATCAGTCTGGCCTCGATACGGTTCAAAGCCTTTTCCAAAAATTGAAAAAATGCTAGGACCAATCAGTGCTCGGGGGGAGTTTCAGTTCATGACTAACAAAGACCGTTGCAGTCTGCCAAATAAAAACAAACAATGGCGGTGCCCAAGGATAGTGTAGCACTCATAACTGAATAAGGTTAAAGAGAAATCTGCAGGGAAGGCTTTTCTCAGATTTGAATATGTTTTTGCTTTACTTCCAACCGGATTCGACAAGAGTGCGTCACACTGATTGGCTGGAGTTTTTTTGAACAACGTAAGGCATGGCCAATATTTGGAAATCAACTGCTGCCCAGTTAAGACCAGACTGACATTGATTGCAAAACGCAAACGTGAATATCAGGATGGCTCCACCACAAGTTACATTTTGAATGCTCGTCTGAGGAAAACAAAAGTGAAAACAAAAGCGAAAACCAAGCCGAGCTACGGACCTCCAGAGCTCCTCCCTGGACCTTCTTGATGCCGATCATCTTGAGGGGCAGCAGGTCGTCGAGGGACATGACGGCGTCGACCACCATCTGGGAGAAGAAGCCCTTCTGGCCGGCGATCAGCTTGGAGTTGAGGGCCGTGGAGGCACACTTTACTAGCAGCTCCCTCATCTCTCTGGAGGGAAGGTCGGAAGACGAGATGGAAGGAGAGAGAAGAGAAAACGTTTGTTCACATGGCCATCGGGCTGTCGAGCAGACGAAGGTTTTTAGAGAGGAAAGTGCAGCGACGTCAAATCAAGATTCATGTTAGAAGTTTAGACATGTATCATGCAACGAGGGATGCAATGTCCGTTACAGGATAGCGCTATGGGGGCCGATCCGAAAATGTTTTGGTGGCTGGGGTCTATGCATAGCTCCGATACGTTCTTTTTCTAACCCAACTTTCCTTATATTGCAAAATCAAAGCTGCTATTCAGCCGAGACAGAGATTATACAATAATATTTATATATTTTTGAAAGTTTATTGAACTGAACTTTACTAAAATTATGTTATATGGCATACAATTCATTCAAGTCATGTTGTTTGTATCCATTTATTCATATTTTACAAAGTTAGGAAACAGGCTGGCCCATTATTGAAAAAAATCATTGGTATGTCGGACGGGTATTCGGTAATACGAAGACGTCTGTACTCACAATCGGTAATGAATTGTTGGTGCAATGATTGGTGAAATGATGTATACAAATATACACAATACAACAGACACCCAACACAGAGAAACATAAAAAAAACAAAGCCACTCACTGTTTGTCGCCCTTCTTGACGGGGACGGAGATCTCGTTGATCTTCTTGACGGCGAGCACCGTGGCAGTGCGGAAGGCCCGGATGATGGTCTGGGGGTGGAGCCCCTCCTCCACGTAGGGCTTCAGCTGCCTCAGGAACTCGGCCGCCAGCAGGGTGACTGAGGTGGTGCCGTCGCCCACCTGGGTGATTCAATGCGGAGAGCGAGACCAGGTTTACTGCTTTAGGGCTGAAACTTATGATTATTTTCATAGTCAATTAACCTAATGATCAGTTTTCCGATTTAGTCTCAAATATCTCAAACAATAGCAATTACTCTCACAAGTAATCACTTGTGAGATCATCACTTTGGACAGAGTCCAAAGTGATGATTTAAATTAGCTTGCTTTATCTAAAAAGCAGCTGAAGAAAAACAATTAATATATTAATATATTAAGTATTAATATAATAATGATCTATGAACCAAAGATTTTAATTCCTGAAGAAGCAAATGTTTGGTATTTGTAGTTGATAAATTACCTCAACCATTAAGCAAATCTGATTTGATTAATTTTCTGTCAATCGACTAATCGTTGGGACCCTATACTGCGTACACTTAACTAACCCTTTCGTTGTCATTTCATTTTCTGTTGCAAACTTCACAATCAGCATCTGGGAAGTCAGCCTGAGTCACAACTCTTGTGCTCCGCTTAAGCATCTGAGGCAGAGCCTCTGGGTACTCCAGCTAACTCCACTACACTATACTCCCGTTTAAAGTGCCCCTAGTTTACCGCCAGGTCGGATGTTGATCAGCCATTACAAGCCAGTCAAAATCTACTCTAGTAACATCTCAAGTGGGCGTGTTCACCTAGATGTACGATAAATCAGCCTACCAATTGGTACAGTCCACTGGATAGGCTGATCTATCCACCATCTGGGTGAACACTCCCACCTGTGATGTCACTAGTGGGTAGATTTTGACCTTGATTTTGACTGCCTTGTAATGGCTGATCAACATCACACCTGGTGGTAAAGTAGGGCCCTTTAGGCCAGTCCCTGCCCCCACACCTCAGCATCCTGGGAGCGGGCAATGTCCACCAGGGTCTTGGCAGCGGGGTGGACCACATCCAGCAGCTTCAGGATGGTGGCGCCATCGTTGGAGATGGTGGCCTTGCCTTAAAAAAACCACATGCACAATCATTACCAACACACCTCCTCTCAACTGCTCTGCAGTTTTACCCCATTCCGTTTAAGGTGCGTTAACCCTGCTGCATATAGTTAGCAGCATATAGTACATATATATGTCAAAGACTTTAATAAAACTCCTGACATAATGGGTATTTAACACCAAACTGACTCAGACCAGATGACCAATCCACTTAGTTTAAAATATGTACAGGATTCAATCTATTATTTGTTAACTTCTAACAAAATAAAGTAATGGGGTTTATTTAGTATAGAGTGCAGTTATGTGCAAGATTAGGTTATATGAGATCTTAGACAAATTGTGTCTCTTGTTTGCTGCTCACCTCTGTTGTCCACCATCAGCTTGTCCATCCCTCTGGGTCCCAGGGTGGTCCTGACAGCCTCCGCAATCACCTGCACTCCCACATGGTCACATGACCAGCGTCAGGGACAAGAGAAGAACAATTATTAAAAAAGAAAAAAAACAGATGCCATTTTGGTGATCACTATTGTTTGAGGTCCCTCAAACAATAGTGAAACACGCATGTAAATATGAAAATATTAAGAGCCAAGAAGGCCTCTGACCTGGCAGGCATTGATGTTGCTGATGAGCTGGGGGACACCCTGTGAGGTGTCTGTCCCCTCCTTCAACAGGATAACCGGCGTGGGCTACAGGGGGGATAGATGGAAAGATGGACAAACAGGTAAAGACAGGATATAAGTGGACTGTCTAATACATCTGCGAATATAAGGCTGAAAGAAAAACACATGACAACCAACCAGCGATGTCATTCATTGCGAACTGATGCCAACTGGTGTGTGATCGCTTTGTCTGCTACGTTTGATTATTTCTCGTTAATGCAGATTCACAAAGCGAATCATCAATTTTTGAAGTATTTACCGTTAAGTGCAAGCAACCCGGACATGACAGTGTTTACGAACGTTAACTGGATAGCGGAAATTGACAGCATGACAGAGCATCATAACTAGCCGTTAGATTGTGTTTACAAGGGGACCACCGTACAGACAATATGTTAATTCTGCTATTTGCATTATCATACTGAGGTTTCCGACAAGCAACATTTATCGTGACGACATTTAAATGCTTTTTCTTTAATCCCCTTAAGAACAATGGTTGCATGCTAGCCGGGTCACTTCATTGTGGATAGTGTATACGCCCATTGACACCAGGGGAAGCTACAGAGCTAACTAGCATCAGTGTAATTTTCTATTCCATCTATTCAATTTTCCGAAAAAATATTGACTACAAACGAAGGCAAACTGTTGGCATGATACACATACGCGGTCCGGATAAGTACGGTGTATGATTAGGGGCAGGATGAAGATGGATTTGTCTTCTGCAATCAGGGCATGAATGCTAAATCACTCACCATCATCTTTGCAGTTCCTTCGAGAAACTTTCCACCGGCATCCAATCCCACAATGCTTTGCGAAAAGAGCTGAGTGGCCACGCCCTTTCCGGTTGCCTGTGTGCCGGAAGCCTTTCCTTTGCCAGTAACGGTCACAGTTATGAGGATTATATGAAACTGTAGAACATCTCTTTTTTCTTTGTAATGCAACCCAAACTTTCTGGGATAGGTTTCAGTACTGGATCAGTTATAATGAGAAAGATATCCCTATTCTGACGTATGAAAACATAAGATTTGGTCTTCAAATGGAAAACAAAAAAACTGAATTTGGAAATAATAATTTGATTCTATTGGCAAAATATTTTATTCATAAATGTCGTTTTATTAAAACTTCCCCCGTTTTCAATGCATTTGACAACGAATTAGTATTATATAAAAAAAAAACAATTAAACAGTGTAAAATGAAAGGAGCCCAGCATTTTAATTAATGTTTGTGTGCCCTGATTCCTGATTGATCACTTGAGTTAATGCTTTTGTTTTTATTTTGTTTTGTTTTGTCTGCTATTTTTTTAATGTTAAGTGTGTTGACCTCGCTCGGTTTTTCTTTAATATGACAAGAATGTGATGTGCCTTTTTTTGAATTTTGTAAATGTTGATTATAATAAAGAATAAATAATAATAATATATTTTTTTAAAGTATTATAGGATCTGGACGTTGCCATATATGTGATAATACACACACCAATGCGTTTACAATACATTCATAAAGTTTATTTACCGCATTTTGAGAAATATAACTACGCTACCTATAAACCTCGGCTAACGTACGGTGGTGCTCTACCGCCCCCGCCTGGGCATAGATAGGCACTGCTTTTATTCCCTTGTTATGCTGCACAAGCTTGAATCGATGTAATAAACGCTGTTCTTGTTATGACATCTTTAAAAAAAATGTAATATCAATCTATGTGACTGCGTGTTTATCTATCTATCTATCTATCTATCTATCTATCTATCTATCTATCTATCTATCTATCTATCTATCTATCTATCT
>JAOPJI010000054.1:2418976-2423033 GCA_027122695.1 Merluccius productus | reverse complement strand
CTCTCTCTCTCTCTCTCTCTCTCTCTCTCTCTCTCTCTCTCTCTCTCTCTCTCTCTCTCTCTCTCTCTCTCGCAGTTCAACTTACATTGTTGGCATGAATCTATTTTCCCTAAAAAAGTGAGACAGATTTGCACCAAAAAGTCATAAATATTTAGTTTGCA
Organism: Merluccius productus; assembly: GCA_027122695.1. NCBI lineage: Eukaryota > Metazoa > Chordata > Actinopteri > Gadiformes > Merlucciidae > Merluccius > Merluccius productus. The sequence continues at coordinate 2,422,872 of JAOPJI010000054.1, read as the reverse complement.
TTATCCTGGGGATAGGGACGAAAAAAAGGTGTAGCTGATAATTAGAAGATAATCTGTAGGCATGCCAGTGCCCATAATGAACATCATGAGTTCTCCCCGATTACACCTCTGTGATCAAGGCCTATTACAGGTCAACCAACTAAAATATCTAATAAACATTAGTATCTCGCAATTAGGCCTCCATACATTTACTCCCCTCCGTGTGTGTATGTTTCATGATGTAGGATTACGCAAAGATATATACTAATTGAGGTTATACAGTGACCCCATCTAGTGGTGGATACTTGGTACTGCAAGACGTCCGTCTCCACTGTAGCTGCCAGATCACTTCATTGAGTTGTGCTGCTCTACTAATGTGAGTTTGAATAACCCAAACACACACGCTTAGAACAAATTAACTCACTCACTCGCAAATTAATGTTTCTAAAAGGCGGTTAAATGTGATCGCATTCATTTAACTTTCACATTTTACCTGGATGTTTAAAAGTTGCCACAAATAATTTTCTTCTGCTATGTTATGTTTTAAATACAGTTTATTTACATAAAAATGGTTGTCGCCATTGTGCAAATTATCATTGGACATACACATTAAAAACAATGTCAAAGATTTTTTTTAGGAATATTAAAGATCAACCTTAACTTCAAATATTGCAAACAAACATAAATAGAATCAAGGAGCGAGAGAATAAAGAGACAGAGATAGTATGGACAAGACAGAGAGTAAGAGAGACAAAGAGATAGTATGGACAAGAGAGAGAAAGATATATATATATATATATATATATAGAGAGAGAGAGAGAGAGAGAGAGAGAGAGAGTTATAGATCAATTAATATTCATTCATTCATATATTAAGGCTTGCACAGTATCCAGAGGAAATGTTTCACATTCACTGTTAAATTCAACATTTCCAAAACAACTCAACAGGAATAGACTTTCAGAGAAGATATTTTGAAGCTCATTCCAGTATAAATAACACAGTCTTGAGTCCTTGAGTACCAGTGCGTGCCAAATGTTTGTTATTGTGAGCTAGCTATCGTTGCTGGTTTAGTATTGGTCTTAACCTGAAAGTACTGTGGATATTAATGTCTAGTTGTGCCTGTGTGTATGTGTGTGTGTGTGTGTGTGTGTGCGCACATCCCAAACATCTGCATGCGTTCGAATGCTTTACGTGGCCCACTACGGCTCCTGTGCATGCAAATGCGTGGCCGGATGTGTGTGCATGTGTGATGGTGAGGAGTGTGTGTCCACCAGCATCTCCACGTGCTTTAGGTACTGGGCCGTCCTCTTCTTCACAGACTCCCTGCGCACCGGGTCCGGGTCACCTAGAGACAGAGAGACAGAGACAGAGACAGAGACAGAGACAGAGAGAGAGAGAGAGAGAGAGAGAGAGAGAGATCAGAAAAACAAATGTACATTGTCTGTGCTATTAACCTTGAATCATCAACAGTAATATTGTTGTGTGTTGAACTGGAACTGAAGAACTGGGGCTAACAATGAGAGAGACTAGAACCACAGCAGTTTCAAGTATGTGGTCTCTGTGAAACACACTCTGACCGCCTCCAGGCGGGGCTTCAACCAACAACCCCTGTCCACACACCAGAGATAGGAAGAGCCCTGCTCAGATCACACTGGCCGCTAAACCAATCAAAAACAGGGATAGTGCTAGCATTACGTAGCAGACAAACAGTGACCTAATAATAGGGCCGCTATTATTGAGTTGGAGCACAGATTGGCGGCGTGACATCAGATAACTGTGTTAATTGGCAGGCACACAGTTTAGGGGTGTGGCTACTTGGTGCTGGCTACCGTGTATGCGTGCAAGCTAACTAGCTCCGTTGTGACTATATAACCATTTAATGTTGGAGTTAGACCGTTTTTCTATTTTTCACCATTTTCACGATCAGGATTTTATGGGGGCGGGGCTTAAAGGGTACGTGATGACGTAAACGCTACCCCTTAGCATTGCCCCACCCCTAACAACCATAGAGCAGTTGCGTCACTGCTTGTGACGTTCAATCGCGAGTTTGACAGTTATTAGTTTGACAGTTATTATTTGACAGTTGAGAGAGGCTCTGCCCCCGTGCGCAAATGGGTGTGGTTTAAATTATTAATTATTATTTTAATTATTCAAATTCGGCTGGGTGGTAAATAACACATTTTTCTAAAGTGTGACAAACTCTAAAAACATTTCCCTTTGGTTTACACAGACTTTAAGACTTTTGAATCCCTTTTTAATACCAATTAGAACACCATTAAATACCGACTTCATGGCCCAGCGACGTATAGGTAAATGACAGTCCTCAAAATAAAATAGTTTTATATGCATACACATTCATTGACATAGTGCAATATAGCAGTGCTACTTGTCTGACAAAAAAAGTACCCTGCACGCACCAGTGCAGTGGTCAACACAGCTCGTGGATGCCGCAGGAGGCAAATAAATATCTATAAAACACATAAACGTTTGACATTTATTGGTTTGAGGTTTATTAATTTTCCTCTCCCGACAGTTGCAAAAAATAAAGAGCTATGCAAATGATATTTAAGAGGCCGTAAATTGCCATTTTTAAATATGAGACTCTTTAACCTCCGCAGGTATCACAGATCTGACTTCTTCGAGCTGGAAAAAGATTCTGGCAGCGGTGGGATTCGAACCCACGCCCCCGAAGAGACTGGAGCCTTAATCCAGCGCCTTAGACCGCTCGGCCACGCTACCCCCGCGCCACATATCAAACCGGTCAACATACCAAACATTCTTCTATCTAGTTTCTATATCTGTTTCATGAGTGGACTCGGTAGACGATGCCTGCTTGCAACCTAAAAAGCAGCTGCTCTTGAACTGCACTCTGACTCTTACAGACAGCTGAGCCTCTCCCTGAACCTAGTGGTAACCATGGCGATAAGACAGGTTAACGTATTACACCGGGACTCGGGAAATCATAAAACAACTCAATCGATTAAATCTATAACTACGAGACGGCTTCCAATCCGGGCCTCACTTGAGTATATATTTAAGCATTAATATTTTGTTAAATAAATGTTCTATTTGACATATAATGCTCCCAAAATCCTTTTTAATTCAACATTCATATATTGAATGCCAAGAGTGCTAACCACAGTATCTAAAGCCTTGATATTATCATTTATGTTATTTACATACATTCAATCTTAATGGGGAGGGTATAAAGGTTAGTCTACAGACCATGCATGACCCTGACCGAGTACGCATTTGTTTGTGTACACGGTGTCACGCCGGTGTGACCAACTATCTCACTTGGAGAGCAAAGTGAATTTCGTGAAAATATTAACTGGCAGCGGTGGGATTTGAACCCACGCCTCCGAAGAGACTGGAGCCTTAATCCAGCGCCTTAGACCGCTCGGCCACGCTACCTCCTCCTACAACTATTATTTCTCTGATAGTCCTCTCAATTGAATGTTTCAGTGTCACAGCTGAGCATAGCTGAAAAGATAGATAGATCACCCTTATATAATTAGGTTTCCTCATCCCTACATAACTACAATGCTCATTAAAATGATAAAGTAGATTCATTAAAAATGATAAAGTATATGCAAGGCTTTTGTAAGAAAAATGGTTGAACTTCCCATAAAGTAAAGTGTACTCAACGTAGATCATAAACCCTTGAACATAAAAACGGCTCATTGAAATCAGTTAAGAAATGTAAACGTTAGTGCTTCTTATCCAGAAAACCGGACAGGCCAGTCTTGCCCTCTCCAATATGGCAGCGACGTTGACATACAACCCAAAAGCCAATGCGGCGTCTATGCATATATGTCTGTGGTCTATTCCCTCTCTCTCTCTTTCCATCCCTCTCACCCTGTGCTCCGGTCAGAAGCAGGTCCACCGCCGTCCGGTACGCCAGTATGGCCGAGCTG
>JAOPJI010000054.1:2411476-2413976 GCA_027122695.1 Merluccius productus | reverse complement strand
GGTGGCCCTGCCATTAGGGTTAGGGTTTCATATTAGGGTTAGGGTTTCCAATTAGGGTTAGGGTTTAGGGTTGGGGTTTCATAGGGTTAGGGGGTTAGGGTTTCCTATTGGGGTTAGGTTTAGGGTTTGGTTTATGGTTCTAGGGTTAGGTTATGGGATAAAAACTGATTCCGGTAGGGGTTACGGGTAATAACCAAGATGAGCCCTTTGAGGATGAGCCCTTCATGAATAACCTTTGTTCTGAAGGTCGTAGAGACTTGTTAGTTGGCTCAGTCCCCACTACTTGTCCACTGGAAGTACCTGAAACCACTCCCGTACCCTACGCATGACTGTAACTGTGGTTCTGCGTCTTTCCGACCTTCAGAAAAAAAAAGTTATGAAAGAAAAACTAACACCCACTAACCCTAATGGTAAACTACACACAATTGATTGGGTTTGGTTGATGGTTCCAAGATCTGGTATTAGGGTTAGGGTTTCCTTTTTGGGTTAGGTTTTAACATTTGGTTTATGGTTTTAGGGTTTGGTTTTGGGTTTTAGGGTAAGGTTGGTTGGGTTTTGATTCTGGGCTTTGGCTTTAGGATTAGGGTTTGGGTGGGACATCTAAAAAACGTAAAAATGTAGACTTTCAGAGGAAGTTGTTGATTGGCCAGTTCATTGCAGATCAGATGATGGGAGAGATTGCCGATTTGGCAGACCTGTCGTTTCGCGTAAGAGGAGGACAGAGATGATTTAGTTAATTTTAACACTATGTCTCTATACATATATTTTCAGTTTGATTGCAATGGACAATTTACTGGTTTCATGACATTGTCCCTAACATGCCCCGTAGTCCCTACTAAAACTATGCCTGAGTTTTTATATATATATATATGTAAAATAAGTTAGGATTTATTAGTTGTTTAAATATATTTGATATGTATTATAAATGCACCAACTTGTAAATTAGTGTTGCTGTGTTAAATTTAGCTTAGCATTGTCTGACTGGTGCTTTCTAATCAAAACAAAACATTAAAGAGATCCACAAAAGCCTTTCCTGTGCAAGGATATCCTGTCTGCATACAGTGCAATTTGCATAGGATTTGTCAACAAAAACAAGCCCCTATTGAAACGCTTGATCCAGTTACTAAACAATTGCATTTTAAAGGAGCCAATGACCAAATCATTCACACTTTCAAAATATTAAACCTTTGCATTGTGTTTGCTTTTCAAGAACATTACATTCATACTTTTGTGCAATCATTATAAGTCCAAGACACAGGCCAAAGGTTGAAGGCCATGAGCAGGTCTTTCCTGTCTTGTAATTACCTATATGATTACACAGGAGGGATGTTTAACAGAGATAATCAAGGCAAATGTTTAACACACACACACACACACACACACACAAACTTCTAACTAGTGCCATCAGTTAACCATGAAAACACATAGTCAGGCTCACTCGCTAACCAAAATATTCAGGCTAATTTATTTTCATCTCAAATCTGTGAACTTTGGAGTGACTTTATTTTCATTGGAGTAATTTATGACACATCAATCATCACATTAAATAAATTACATGAAATTGTACCATATGGTTATGAGTACACAATTATTTAAACATGTTCCTTTGGCTGTTTAAAACACTTGACACTTAAAACACATTTTACCATTTAGCAGACATTTTCACTCAAAGTGACTTTAATCAAAGTGACAGTTAATTCAGATACATGTCATTAATGAGCAATAGGGGTTAGGGAGCATCTTGCTCAAGGATGCCTACAGGTAGTGTTGTGATCTTTTTCTTTGTTGTCTATTTCGATGGAGTCATCTATCTTTTCTTGAACCTGGAAGGTTACGGACGTCCGGGAAACAAAGTGAGTCAAGACAGTGGTTACTGTTTGAAATCACAATGCTTCTGGTTTATTCAGGTCGTTGGCACATATTTAGCACCCCCAGATAACAATGTCATGAGTGACACGAGTATCAGGAGAAGTAAACAATGTACTAGGTCAAGCAGGCACAAGGCGTACACAAGAGATACTAGTTCATACAGATTATACTGAGAGGAGGAGGGGACGGTTACCAACACACACATATAATAAAGAATAATACCAAGTTCATATTGATATACTAGACACAACTAACAGGTAGACTGCAGATATTGGGGTTCAAACCCTAAAAGTATCTCCATTGTGTTCTATTTTTGTTGGGTGGAGGTATTTACATATAAACTATGTTTGGTTTCAACTTTTTTGGGAAAAATCACTGGCCATCCATCTCTTTGTAGTCTTTGTCATCTAGTTTGTAGTCTTTTGCTGCTATCACCCCCTCCATCTTTGTTTCCTTCTCTGGTTTATTTTCACCCATTGTCTCTCTCTCTGGCACCTAAACTGTTTGATATTCTCTTCACAGCTCAGAGTGGAGCTGGCTGTATTCAATAGGACCAATGGAGAGAGAGAGAGAGAGAGAGAGAGAGAGAGAGAGAGAGAGAGAGAGAGAGAGAGAGAGAGAGAGAGAGAGA
>JAOPJI010000054.1:2364960-2376075 GCA_027122695.1 Merluccius productus | reverse complement strand
CCCCCCCCCCCCCCCCCCCCCCCCCCCCCCCCCCCCCCCCCCGCCCGCCCCGCCCGCCCCCCCCCCGCGCCCGCCGGAGTAGGAGGAGGAGGAGGAGGAGGAGAAGAGATGAACAGGGAGGAGGAGGAGAGAAGAGGCGGAGAAGAAGGGGAGCAAGGAGGAGGAGGGAGGAGGAGAGAGGAGCAAGGAGGAGAGAGGAGAAGGAGGAGGGGGAGGAGGACGAGTGGGAGGGGAAGGAGGAGGATGAGGAGGATGAGGATGAAGAGGGGGAGAAGAAGAGAGTGGAGCAAGGAGGATGAGGAGAGGGGGGAGGGAGGAGAGTGGCGCAAGGAGAGGGAGGAGGAAGAGAGTGGAGAAAAGTGGAGGAGGAGAAGGAGGAGGGGGAGGAGGAGGATGAGGAGGATGAGGAGGATGAGGAGGAAGAGGGGGAGAAGAGAAGAACAGGAGGGGGTGGAAAGAGTCAGTCTCACATCTAATGGCTATTTTGTTCAGGAGGTATCTCACAGATCCTCGGTTGGAGGTAATATGTGACGTCATTGTGACATTTGCATTTGGCGGACATAACGACAAATGCATAATTGATGTTCATTGTCTGGCTGATGTATCGACTACACAGCAGTACCAACCACGCACGTACACACAACCCCCCCCCACCCCCACCCCAACTGCCACACACCAGACCTCCTCACCAGGTCCTCGATGATCTCCTGGATGCGCCGCTTGGCCACCTCCACGCAGTCCTTGGCGCCCTTCAGCGTGACGCGCTGGCTGTGGGCGCCGGTGCGCGGGAAGCTGACCGCCACGCCGCCGTACTCCTCCGCCAGCTCCCGCAGCACCTGGCCCCGCCGGCACACAAAGTGCCGGTGGTGCCGAGGGTCCACCACCATGCTGTCCTCCACCACATCGTCCTGGGAGACCCCGGGAGAGAGAAGGAGTAGTGTGTGAGATTGGGTTTAATATCAAAGGGTCTTCGTTGAGGTTAGTTGTTGCTTCACTGGTTACGACCAATACTCCTAGTCTGCACTTCAAAGCGTGTTTTTCTTTTTGTAAAACTTTGACTCTACTAATCTGTCATGCATGTCGTCAGACGCTTTATGTCTTTGTGTTGGTGCCAACGGAAGTATACTTTCGCAAACAAAACTACGTCGTACCGCCAGGAAGATTTAACAAATACAAAAAATGTGGGTAGATTGTCATCAAAAGTAGCCAAAAAACACACACAACTCAAATCATCAAAGCTAAACCACAACAGCTCAGTGAGGGAGAAGGAGGAGGAGAGGGAAGAGGAGGAAAAGGAGGAAGAGAGGAAATAGGAGGGGGAGGAGGAGGAGAAAAGAGGGAAGGAGAAGGAGGTGAAGAAAGAGAGCGAGGAGGAGGAGGGGAAGAAATAGGAGGGGGAGTAGAAGGAGAAGAAGAAGAAAGGGGAGGAGAAGAAACAGGACGAAAAGAAGGAGAAGGAAGACAAGAAGAAAGAGAAAGAGGAGCAGATGGAAGAGGAGCTAGAGGAGAAGGAGCAGGAGGAGAAAAAGGAAGGCGGCGCCCACCAGATTCTTCACCAGCGCCTCCAACTCCTTCTGGGCCAGCCGCACGGCCTCCTCGCGGCCCACAATTGTGATACACTCCTGCTCGCCATCGTCCGGTGCCGGGAAGATGATGCGCGCGCCCGTCTTGTCACGCACCCGCCGGATGTTGGCCCCGCCCTTCCCAATCAGGAACCTGTGGTACTCCGGCTTGGCCTGCAGCTCCGCCGTGAAGTTGTTCACTTGCTGTGGGAAGAACAGAAAACAAAGGGATGAAATATCTCACAGAGGAGGAGGACACCATCTAGTTCTAGGGACTAGAACTGTAAACGTATCCTTTACATTTTTTATCTTTTCATGCTTTTTGATGATTGGTGGTTGGTCCGCGGTGTTGACTTGGTGACGTATAGAAACGTCATCATGGCAACAATGTTTTCTCGACTACCAGCTAGCAATAATAGGCATCAGCATGGAAAATCTGTCAACCTTTTCCTAAATTAAAAATTGCAAATCATTTTAATTATGAAGTAACTCATGACTCAAGCATTCACAAATTACACCATCCCTCGGGCTTCACAAGATGTACTAAAGCAAGAACGGGTGAAATCAACCTGATATATTCCCCCTCTGGCAGACTACTGTTCACCGTTACCATGACAACCACTCCCTCCACATGAGTCAGACCTGGTTACCGTGCCTCTTGCATTCAACAGATAGTATCCGAGAGGGACTCCATCCGAACCTGGCATCATGACACACGTCTCCAGGGATTGCGGTTGCGATCACATTTCACTTCCTCGCTTCTCATGCAAAATAACTCTGGGTACATGTCTACCATGTGGTTGTATCAACTACACTCAAAATCTAAAAAACACTTTCGCTAAAAGCTAGCTTGAGATGAGCAAGTGGTAATTGAGTTGCATTGTTAGATTTTTCTTTAAAATCTTGCTCATACCCAAACCCCTCCTCTGCTCCCTCCTCCTACTATGTTAACTATTTTGCAGATGCTTTTATCCAAAACCTTTTATCCTTTCAATTCATCGTTTAAGATACAGGCCCTTAAGGAGCAGGTAGGGGGTTGAGCATCTTTTGGGGTCACATTGGGGTTCGAACCCCAAACCTTTAGACTGGGAGTTAAGCACCCAAACCATTAGTGAGTAGATTATCGTGCTCCCAACTTGTGACCTTCTCCTCTCTTTCGCTCTCTCTATCCCTCTCATTCAAAGGGTCATGTTGGCATGGAAAACATTTACAGTGACATTCCCAAAGCACAATGTTAAAGAAGACAGCAAAACTCCCTTTATATAGATATAGGGATTCAAAAAATGCATTTACCAGTGGTTGATTCTAGCACATTGAGAAATACGTAGCAAGAAATACACTATATAAATGCAATTCAATATTTGTATTATGAAGAAAATAAAATAATAAAAGTACATGAAATTTAATTGTCCCAAAAAAGTACTTGAATAACACTACAAAGAGATGATCATATTCCAGCATTAGCTTTGTAATTAGGGTTGTCAATAGCCATGTTTCCATCAACGTATTTTTACGTGCATTTTGGAGTATTGAATGAGAAACGCTCACTTGAGGTGGTTTTTGCCTTTTTCGAATATGAATTAATACGCTAAATGGGAGATGAAACTCCTTTGCCGAATAAGTTCTGACAGAGAACATTTCACGCACATCACTGATCACTGATCACTGATTAGCTGTTTCCGCTGTAGCTTCCTGGATATTCCCATAACACACTCTTTATTACAGCCTTGCGTAATGTAGCCTATAACTCCAACTTCTGATGAAACTACGCTTTGCGTAGCCTAGCTTATTCACTCCAAACCAGTTGATGGAAACACCTAATTTGCATTTAATTTTTTGCAACATTTAAAAATTGTGCTTAAAATTTGCTTGACAATTAGATGGAAACATGACTACATTTTCTCTCTCTCTCTCCCTCCCCCCGTCCCCCAGAACTCCCACCTTTTCCTCGGCCAGCTGCAGCAGCTGCCTGCGGGCCCGCTCCACCTCGCCCGCAGGGCCCCGGATGGTGACCTGGTCGGAGCCCGAGCCCTCGGAGGGGAAGTGGATGTGCACGCTGCCGCCACACTCCTCCATGACGGCCCGCACCAGGCAGCCCTTGGAGCCAATCAGGGAGTTGTGCAGCTTGGCCGGGATGGCCACCTCCATCTCTTTAATGTTGGCCTGGGAGGAGGGGAGGGGAGGGAGGGAGGGAGTGAGGGAGTGAGGGAGTGAGAGAGGTAGGAGGGGGAGGGAGGGAAAGAGCGAGAGAGGTAGAGGGAGTGGGAGCGGGCAGGAGAAAGAGAGAGACACACACACAGACACACAAGAGGGGGAGAACAAGACGGAGGGAGAGAGATACACACACCCACGAGGGGGTGAACGAGACAGAGAGGGGAGGGGAGATGAAGACAAATGGAGACAAGCAGAAAAGAAAGAAGGAAGGTAGGAAGGAAAGGAGGAAAGAGGGGGAGTGAGAAAGATAAAGGGGAAGAGGGGTAGAGCGTGACATGACATAAAGACAGGAGAAAGTGAGAAGGCAAAAAGAAGAGAAGGAAAAATGGAGACATCTTCACAAGGGGAATCAATGTTATAATTAATGAATTTATGTACAATATAGAAATATTTCAATCTGTCCAGAGCTTTCTGCAGAGCTATAGAGCTCAACAGTGAACGGCTCCGTTCCCCGGAAGTGAATTTCCTATTCATTCCTCCATTGACTTTTCAGAAAATCCTTAAATAAAGAGTTTTAAGCCAGGAACCAAGCCAACCGGCTACGAGATGAATTGTGACCATAAAACATTTGATTCGGAGGAAAACGGAAGAAAGGCAAAAGGTACGAGACTGTGTACATAAAGAGTGAAGGAACTACTCATCCCATAAACCACTGCGAACGATATTATAGTGTATATATTGTTAATAATAGTGTTGTAATATATTGTAGTTTGTGTTGTGTGTGTATATATAGTGTTTCATAAAGTGTGCAGTGTATAGTGTTGTCATCGACATGGTACAGTGCTTCGTTCTTGACTGCAAACACCGCTCAGGCGTCCATCAATGCCGGTTCCACCAATTCCCCACGAGTGTGTCCAGAATGACATTTGCGGGTGCGGTAAACATTCCCATTGTAACAGCGAGCTCCACCAATCAGAGACGTCGCTTTTACACTTTAGGATTGTGGGTAGTGTAGTACTTCTCCATGACATCACGAATAAAACATGTTTTTCTGAAAACAACGTTGATATCATACAGACTTGTGGCTTCTACAGAAGCATATACTATTGTTTCACAATCTCATAGCTCATGGGAAGTCTACCTTGGATTGTTACGACATATGGCTAATAATCAAAATCCTCGATTCAAAATATGAATGGGATTTTTACTTCTGGAACCTAACTGTTGAGCTCTACTGAAAGTAGATGTAAGTGGTGGTCTCACCAGGTCCCTCTGGATGGCCAGGATGCGCTCCCTGGCCGCCTCACAGTGGTTCTTCCGGCCCGTGATCACGATCATCTCAGAGTTGCTGTTCTCCGTCGGCAGGTCGATTTTGGTGTTGGTCTCCTCGCGGATCTGACGCACACACATAACCATAGTGGCATAGACGCACATGCAAACACAAGCACGCAAACACGCACACTAATTATTAATTATTAGTAATATTTCCTTATCAATTATTAGCAGAGGGGAACTGTCAGAGCCCTTTAGGCCCTCAGAGAGGGCCTAAGATATTCTAGATATTTTAATTTTGTTTTATGAATTCATAACTTGACAATCAACATCTAAACAAAATGATTCTGAGGATATAAACCCTTCAAACCTGCCTATTCAATTTGTGTTGGAATGTGAAGGGTTAAATGAAAGAAGCCCCTTTGTCAGCCTATCAGAATCAGAATTTAGCTGACTGCAGTTGTTGGGGAGAAAATGCTATGCAGCTCTGTGATTGGTGCTGCCGCTATAATTTCACAGAGGGTCGAGTAATGGTAATTCAATGAGAGACTAATTTCAAAAGACAGTTAAATTGACCAATCATATCTTCCCTCTGAATGGGTGGGCTTTGTTATCGCTAACTTTATGACAAGTTCCGCCCACTGTCAGGGAACATGAATCACAAGCTAATAAACTAGCTAGCTTATGGTGGCGTGATTTGGTTTACTTACATTTAGGGCATTTTTGACTTGACGATGGCAGACATTGTTTCTGATTTATTGTCTACGCCGTTTTCTAGGTTATCTTTTAATAAAAATATATGTGATGATCCAATTATTTGTCAGGAGGATTTGCATTTTGCTTAAGAGGTAGCTGTTTTTAGTTTTGGTGATAACTCTCTCCGTGCTGTTTGCTCGTTGCATTGCTAAGGCTGGACTAAACCCTTTTCACAAAAGGAAAACCACAGGTGTAGCTCATCACATTAACTATGGGTGCTTTCCATTTAGGTACGGCAGTGCACCAGTACAGACACAACTAGTCAAGTCAATACATTACAATACAACACATGCTGGTGCTGCGATGGACATAAATAAAACCAACCTCATGTTAAAATGACAGGAGGTGACTTTACCCTCCTACTGACGACCTGTGAAAAGGTTCCAGTACTATAGAGAGGACACAGTAAGCTAAGCTGGTTGTTTGCTTTTTTCCCGATGGGGGAAGGGGGGTCAGAGGGCACCGGTTTAAGAGTCACAGTTCGCTACTGATTATTAGTAAAGCTCAGAAAGTTAAAATGCCTAATTTGTCCAACATACATGGCTGTGGTCTTACTGTCATATAATGCAGGGAGTACCATTAAAAAAACATTCAACAGCTGGAAAATGCAAGACACTGATATATATATATTTTTTTTTAACATACATTGTCTTTTTTTTAAGACTCAATTTCTTCTACTTGTTTTGCGCAGTTGTGGAAGCCTAACACTCCATGAAGGACTACTGCTCCTTGTTCCTCCAGTAAGCCTGATTAAACTAACAACAGAACAAACGCCTCTACAACACAACACACCTTTTTGATGTTGGCTCCGCCCTTGCCGATGATGTTTTTGTGAAACTGTTTGAAGATGGGAACAGAGAGCGAGAAGCTGTTCTCTATCTACAAAAGACAACGGACCAACAAGAGGGAGAAGGACATGTTACCATTGGTGTTCCATTTGGTACCTTCTAAACAGAGATAAGATATGCGTGCGTATATGTGTATGCATGTGGTTATGTGGTCTGTCTGTCTGTCTGTCTGTCTGTCTGTCTGTCTGTCTGTCTGTCTGTCTGTGTGTGTGTGTGTGACAACATACCAGCTCCGCTATGAGCTTCTGCAGGAACTTGCCGCACTTCTCCACCTCGTTCTTGGGTCCCCTCAGCTGGACGACATCGCTCTTCTGGGCGGGGTCAGGGAAGTTGATGATGACCTGAGGACCGACGGCCACGCCATGACACCACATGACACCACCATGGAGATCGTCAAAACACAGTGAGAATCACCAGAAAGAGGTTGCTTGTGAGGAGCTGCGGTGCAGTGCCCACCTCGGGAAACTTGTCCCGGACCTCCTTGATCTTCTCCCCCTTCTGGCCGATGACGGTCCGGTGGTACTTCTGCTCCACGATCAGGTCTTTGGTGCGCTCGTTTTCCTGGTGAAGGTGAAGCAGATAGGGTGGGGTTTAGGGCCGCATCTAACCATTATTTTCATAGTGAATCGTTGATTCGCTTAGTCTAGAAAATGTCATTAATTATAGCAAATGCCATCACAAGTTAAAAGAGTCCAAAGTGATGTCTCATTTTTCCTTGCTTTATCTTACAAGCAGCCAAGAAAAACTAAAGTATTTATTTTATAATGATCTATGAAGCAAACATTAGAATTTCTGAAGCATCAAGCAGCAAATGTTTGGTATTTGTACTTGATAAATGACCTAAACGATTAATCGATTATACACATTTGATTTGTTTAATTTTCTGTCGATTGACTATTCGATTAATTGACTAATTGTTGCAGCCTTAGTGGGGTTATGTTACTAGAGAGAGAGCTTAGAGAGATCAGTGGTAGAATAAAAGTATTTGCATTGTGTTTTTATTGTTAGCCAGGTATGGATCGGTAAAAGAAATCCTGAGTAATAGAAATGTTGGGCCAAAATACAGCGGGTAATATGGCATTACACACAACCAATGGTAAGACCCTGCATAGGAGTCATCAAACTAGTCAAACGTATGTGTCCTACAGGTCTTAAAGGGATTGGGAAAAAAACATAATTTTTGTGTATGATCAAATATGAACCGAATATCCATCTTTGGTTTTGCTACGTTTAAATCACACTAAGAAAGGCTTTAGCCTGCGCCCTGCAGAAGAGGGCAACCCGGAGCGACGGGATGAGCGACAGTACACACCATCCTCTGCACCATCTCCAGCAGCTCCCTCCTGGCCATCTGCACTCCCTTGGGGTCCCCCTCAATGCGGACCAGGCCGCTGCGCTCACAGTCCTGCGGGATTCGCACCGACACCTTGTACTGCTCCTTTATCCGGTTGACTGCAGGGAGAAAAGGAGGAGGACGATGACGTTGAGAAAAATGGGACATGAGGGAGGGCGTCAGCCATTTTGAATCCCAAGAAACAAACAAACCGTTCTGAGCTCTCAGAGCAAAGGAAGTTCATATATTTCGGTGTGTGTGTGTTTGCGTGTCTTTGTACGAGTCTCGGTTGCTCCCACTCACTGTTGGTGCCGTTCTTTCCGATGAGGTGTCTGTGGAAGCGCTGCTCGATGATGACTTCTGTGTAGTCCATCCTTACGAGCTGCAGACGAACAGAGCAACCAATAGAGCTATAACTGTTCAGCATTCATTACAACTGTTTTTTTTTAGGCTGATAAGTCGATTGACAAACACAGAGCTCGCGTGCCATCACGCGAGTGTGTTAATGCATCATTTTTTCTTAATCGAATTAAAATAAGATTGCGTTAACGCGTTATTGACGAACACAGAGCTCGAACAAAAAAATAAACTTTGCTTGCATCAAAAAGCAAATCACCCTGCTTGGTTAACAAACAATGCATAATATACTATAAGACATTGATGATACAGATCAGCTTTACAATAACTTCTATAACATTTCTATGACGCAACAACTGCTGTTCTCAATATATAGAAATAGGACTTAAACATATAAGAATAAAGTAAATGATTATATACGTTGTGTGACGATGAAGACAGACCAGGAAGTGAGTTGAAAGAGAGGAGTTGACATGGAGCATAGAGGATAAAACCTGGGTAGGTCCGGGGGGGGGTACTGACCAGGTCCTTGATGATCTCCTGGATCTGGGACTGAGCCTGCTCCACCTCCTCAGTGGGCCCCTCCAGACTGATGCGCTCTTCCCCGTCGGTAAACTCTATGTGAACCTGTGGGTGGACACACACACGCAGAGTAATGAATACCACTGTCTACGATCACCACAGCATGTTCAGATACATTACAGTACAAATTTCATTTTCATTTAAATTGATTAAGTCGTTGTCTAGGTTTAGTTTAATATGCAAGCAGTGCTGAAATCAACAGAGGCAGAGACAAAGGATTCAACATTAGAATTCAATATTGTGATTTATTAATATATACACATCTCAACATTGCATAAACAATGCTCAAGTTATTGTGGCAAGACAATTATCCACTTTGCCCAGCTCTCAACCCCACACGCACATACACACACACAGTCTGACCCGTGGCAGCTGCTGCGTGATGCGTCCGATGTTCTGGCCCTTCTTGCCGATGATGAAACGGTGGAGCCAGGCGGGGGCCGTTACCTCCACCACCATCACACTCTTAGCCTACACACAGAGCACACAGCACGGTGACACACACACACACACACACACACTCTAACGTGCAAAACGCACCCATGCACAGGATTCTCATGGGAACAATGATGTTGTTATCAATCCATAATAGTGCTATGGATTGATCCTGAACTAAATATTGACATAAATGCACAAAGTTCAAAAATATATATGATTAGAAGAACATGCATGAGCTCAAACCGGGGTTGGGTTTTCCTTTAATACACAATAGACCCTTTCCACAGAGCAAACACAGGTGTCGCTCAAAACACTAGTTATGGGTCTGCTACTGTTATGCACCAGAGCACAGGTAGCAGACTAACCTAGTGGAGATAAGTCTGCTACCCGTAACCTGGTGCATAACAGTAGCAGACCCATAACGTTTGTCCTGCGACAGCACGGAGATGGAAAGGGTCTATCCTCAAAGTGTTCACCCTTGTTCACAGACAGAAGAATACAATTACAGAAACAAATGAATAATGAAATTACTCACTACATAGATTACCACATTGTTAACTACAGTATTAACAAAATATATATTTAACTATAGAAAACTACATGAATGGCTACATTAATATCCCAGATGCCAACATTGAGCTTACTGGTTTCTCACATGTGAGAGCGGACAGAGACCCGAGTCGGAGTGGGAAACGCAAAGGGGGAGGGCTTGTACTTTACATCAACAACAGAAGGTGCAACCCTGGACATGTTACGGTGAAGGACATTATCTGCTGTCCGGACATGCTGCTAGCGGTGAGTATACGTCTGTATTACTTGCCGCGGGAGTTCACGACGGCCATCATAGTTTGTGTTTACATCCAACCACGAGCCCTGGCCGAAATCACGTGTGACGTCATTCATTCCACGATCACGAGACTTCGAGCTCAGCACCCTGAAGCATACATTGCCATTTCGGGGGACTTCAATCATGTCACACTGGACTCTACCCTTTCTGCTTTTTACCAATATGTAAAATGCCCAACCAGAAAGAACAAGACTATTGACCTTATGTATGCTAATGTCAAGGATGCATACACCGCCACCCCACTGCCACCGCTTGGGAAGTCAGATCACAACCTGGTTTTCCTCCATCCACAATACACGCCCCTGGTCCGCAGGCAAAAGCACACCATGCGTTCCTTCAGGAAATGGTCTCTGGAGACGGAGGAGGCTCTGAGAGACTGCTTTGAGTCAACTGACTGGAGTGTGCTGCAGGGATCTCATGGTGAGGACATTGAGGGGGTCACAAACTGCACTACTGACTATCTGAACTTCTGCATGGACATTGTAGTTCCCACAAGAACGCTTGTACGCTGCTATCTGAACAACAAGCCCTGGATCACCACCGATATCAAGAACCTCCTTAATAGGAAGAAACAGGCGTTTAAGGAAGGAGATCTGACAGAGATGAAGCGCATACAAGAGGAGCTGAA
The DNA here is from genome assembly GCA_027122695.1 of Merluccius productus. Classification (NCBI taxonomy): domain Eukaryota; kingdom Metazoa; phylum Chordata; class Actinopteri; order Gadiformes; family Merlucciidae; genus Merluccius; species Merluccius productus. The sequence goes on along the minus strand of JAOPJI010000054.1, from coordinate 2,365,298 downwards.
AGTCGGGCTGAGAGAGGCCAAGGAGCTACACAAGAAGAAGATTGAGCAGAAGATGCAGAGAAACAGCATAAGAGAGGTTTGGGATGCAATGAAGACCATTACTGGTAGCAAAAGGAGCAACGGCACCGTGGACGGTGATGTGGTGAAAGCTAATGAGCTGAACCACTTCTACAACCACTTTGACGTCTCCACTCCGGCTGCTACAATGGTCTGCCCAGTACTCACACCTCACCCATCAACTCTTCTCACCTGTCCACCCATCCCCCAGGACACAGACAGCGTTGCTTCTACAGCCAACTCCCCCCCCTACCCTCTCACCCAACCCTCCCCCCTCACCT
>JAOPJI010000054.1:2254041-2270147 GCA_027122695.1 Merluccius productus | reverse complement strand
ACACACACACACACACACACACCAAGGACCTCAGGTGGTGCAGAAGGGCCGAAGTCACAGTTCATATGGATGAACCGTCTTTGGGGCGCACTAAGGTGTTATTTCCTGTTGACATGGGACATCACCAGCCATCTCTAATGCCCTTCATAATCTTTATGAGGCAATTTAGATTCAGAAGCAAAAGTTACTGCAATATATGTGTCATTTACAAACAGAAGTTGTATTTTTCTTTAAACTTAATGCAACTTTCCCAGCATAGAGAACAAGGTGAAACTCTTGCTTTGTTTTTTTTGTAGCTACTCCAACTAATTGTATGCTGACATCGTTCTCAGCCTCACTTGTAGGGCGCTTTCGTGACTAAATGACTAAATGTAAATGTGAAATGTAAAAAGGCAAATCTACATTCATATATACAATATATATAGGAATATATGTACACAAATATACATAGAATAAATATATACACAATATATTGGAGCCGTACATGACAATTCTGAGAAAACAAGTCTATATTAGCAGTAATTGCAATAATTGCAATAGAATTGATTGCTATTATTATTGGTTGCAGTTATTGTGGATTTAAGTTTCATACAGTTTCAAGCACTGTAAAAAAAAAACATGACATAACTATATTGGACAATGAACAAAATGGTATTGGGACCTTGTACCGAAATGTAATTGTAATACATTTTCCAACTATGTACATGTATACATTTAGCCTAGTACAATTATTGTGAGAATGCATAAACCATAAAGCCTACAGTTTATATTAGGGATATTTCATGAGATTATTTATAGTAAGGCTACTGGATGTTGTGAGGTTTATGGTTGAATTGGACTCCTGGAATAAGGGAAGACATAATCCTTAAAAAGACAGTAATAATGATATGTCTTACAAAAACTTTTTAGACACTTGTGTCTTAAAGCATTGTCATTGCATTTTTTTTTTTAAGCCTAATTTGGCATAGAGGGCGACATAACCCAATGTTCATTCACTCACTATGCTGTTTTAAAAAAGCTTTTGCTTTGTTGCACTGTTCTTACAAAAGCATGGAGTAGGCCTTCATCACCGAGATGTAGGGCTGAACACAGGTGTAGCTCGTTAAAATATTATGGTCCGTAGACATGCCAGTGCCCATTAACGTCATGAGCTACACCTCTATATGAAGGCTATTCTCAGTCTGTGGGGTGTACATCTCCAAAGAGTTTTCAACTATTAGAATTGGTATCGCTAAGTTTATTATTTTGCGGCACCGACCTATTTGAGGCAGTAGAGGGCGCAGGTGTCAACTTTCGATTTCTTTGAATTGGCCATTGGTTTGGTTGTGCAACAGCCAGTTCATCATATGAACAGAGGGGGGAGCCAAAGGCACAATAAAGACTCCTTTGTATGGCCTTGGTATTATTAGCCTACTTGGTACGGTGAATAAGTAAGGGAAAAACAACTTCTTAAAATCGTACATAGCGTTTAGGTTAAATCGTTGTACAGTGGCACGTGTTGATGTACACGTCAATGGAAAGGGGAATAAATGACATGAAACGTTGCATCACAGCAGTGCTACAACCCAAGCCAGTGCCACACATAAGAACACGCATGACAATGCAAGTTGGTTTAATAGGTTTATTGAGAGGACCACGGAAATTGGCAAACATGTGCATTTACAGATTTATTTTTTTTAGAAGCAAGTTATTTAAAAAGAGAATAAACGTAATATAAGGCAACTGGAACACTGTAGCAATAGTCTATTCTTTTAGACTGGAAGTCAATCAATAGTCTGGTCTAGTCTTAAAATTGGTAAATGGGACAACCTGAGGCATTCCCCTCAGATATTACCAAGAACATGGACATTGTGTGGGGCCTGACAACGTCTAGACAAAACAACTACCAATAAGTTCGCGTACCAAGTCCATATTGTGAGATAAGTCAATTGTATGCGTTTATAATGCCATGGATCCATTAACAAGGACCACATTGGGAAGAAACCGGTCTAGTCCATATACTAACCAAATCCTAAACTGTAGCACCAGAAAGGCACTGGGGTTCACGTTCACCATGTCTTGACAGACTAACTAAAAGAAAGGCATTCACTTGCGGTACAGACTTCAAAGTACACCATCAATCCGACACAGAGGGCACCCCGTTCAATATGCGATTGGCGACCATTGTTGAATAAGCCGCCTTGTGCGATCGGACCGCCAGCGGTTCTGCCAGCAAGATTCCAGACTCCATCTTTCTTTTTTCACAACATCGTCAAACCGCCGCCATATTGAAGTTACGGCGCCTGGGAGCCAGACCACAATCTGGCGACAAAGGCGATCAAAACCATTGAATAAATCCCGCGATTTCCCACACTTAACATTTCCAGCCATCTCGTACCACCACGTCACCCGAGGTTCACACAATCTAATACATAATCTAGCCACCGATGTTGCCAAAGTTTAATTTATCAGCTTCATTTTATAAAAGAAAAAAAAAGAAAATCATATTTAACTACCGCCAAAAACGACATTAAAAACTAACCAACACGTAATCCACACTAACCACGTTAAGCGACCCCATTCGTCAGTCTCTTTCAAGTCAAGTAACGCAAATGTGTTTTTAAAAAAAGCTATTAAATGACGAACAACGTTTAGCTAGCAAGCTATCCGCTAGCTTCACGAGCTTCGGCGGCGACAATAAACACTAGCCAAGTGTCAACAAATATGATTGTACTTCGTTTTCGGCAGACACTGACCGCTTATAACGACAAACTAAACGGCGAATAAAGTTCCGGTATTGTGTTAAAAGACAGATGAGCGCGTCTGGACAACTTCTTACCGCCAACGGCAGCTCCCCGTTCACAGCGCCGAAAAACGTGGCCTACTTTTTAACATTGGCTTTAAATAGCGAAATAAACACCCTAACGTGAAATGACGCGCAGCACAATAAAGGTGACATAGCACTGTATCCTATGTTTCATAAACGGTACGTATTGTTTTATAAATGAGGCCACTGGTAACGCCGCAGGCTTTCGCCGCGGTTTCCCAGTGGCTGTGCGGGAGTCGTAGTCCACCCGGTCGGCACGCCATCACACGCGAGGCCGAGGCTTGAAACTAAGTCCCGTAAATTACGAAACGCGGCGTATAAAAGCCGCCGTTTCGACGGCCATCCGATACGGGAGCAAAAATAACGTCGATATTCCAGTCTGGCCTCAAAAACATGACAAAATGTGTGTTTCGTTCTTGTGGTTTCTTCTGAGTTTTTGCAGGCCTCAACCACGAGCTTCTTTCTTGGAGTCGAAGCTGGTCCAGAGCGAGACGAACGGCAGAACACAGATTTTTTTTTATTTTGCTCTGAGGGAAGAAATTCATATCGGTACATTTCGGCAAACATCGGAAATAAGGCGGGGTTTGTCCAAATTATTGATGTTTCTTTACATCTCCATTGCTATTGGTCGGCGGTGTCATTTTCTTGCATATTATTAAAGAAAACCACCAATCGCTAGGAACAAAATAAAATATTCAAATTTTACAATCCAGAAGTGCGTAGTGGAACCGCCTCTGTTTATTTGTATCCAATAAGGTGACTTTGAGCTTTGGCTGGTGACGTTTAAGCAGATACCATTCGTAGGCTGAACAAATGTGCTTTTCAATTGGCTACGCGTGTAATATAATGTATTATTCATGAGGTCGTGTGCAATAGCCAATGGGCTCTTTACGATATGGATCCATGCTCCTCCTCTGAATGAGCAAGTCCCTGCATTTTCGAGTCGGTAAACCTGTAGCAGAAATCCAGTCTATAAAACCGAGCGTCAGCCACACTAGCTCTCAGAAGCGCGGAGAGCGCGCCACAGAGTAGAACAGGAAAAGGGAAGGGGATAGCCGGTAGCTAGAATAGTTGGGAATAAAACGTAAATAATAGGTTCCTAGGGCAGCAAGAAGTTGGGATATCGCCTTCGGAGACGTTCCGGTCACCACTGGCGGCCTGGACTTACTCCTGGTTACAATTTAAAGCTGGTCTTCTCACAAAGCGGCGTGCCGAGGGAGGACGCGTCTCTTTGAATAGACAGGATGCACGGACCGCCCTCCGGCGACAGCGCATGCCCATTGCGCCTCATCAAGAGGGTGCAATTCGGCATCATCAGCCCAGACGAACTTGTAGGTTTTCTTTTACGGGACTGGGTATTCATTTATTCTCTGATCGTTCACACATTAATCGTACGATTTCATCACTAGCCTTGCGGTTTTGCATTCGTATTAAAGACATGGTTCTATTTACAAGGAAACGCTTGCTGTTAGCCTAGCATAGCTAGCTAAGTCAAGCTAGTATGGCTTGCGCTAACTAGCAAGGGCATATTGCAGGAAGTTGGTCAAACTTTCAGCATACCGTTACTAAATCAGGCCATCTCATGAATTAAACCCCCTATAATATTGACCGTTTTACACGTAGACTTTCACACAAATGTCACAGTGGCTAATGATGTACACTACAGAGCTAATAATTCTACCATTAAGTTTTCACAAGTTTGTTTCACACTCAACTGATTTAAAATGCAATGAAATTCCAATAAAGGCTAATTCCACGAAATTCCTTGCTATACATGTTTTCATTCGATATCGTTAGGTGTTTTGGTATATTAAAGTAATTATATCTGGCAATGACCATACAGGTAGAAGCTTCTTTTAGAACGGTGTCATTTTTTTATGATCATTTTAAATCGATTCAACTCAAGGCATTGACTGTATTATGAACTTGTTGGTTATCATTTCAATGACTTTCACATCATCGCTATCTCTTCAGAAACGGATGTCTGTGACTGAAGGGGGAATTAAGTACCCTGAAACCACTGAAGGAGGGCGTCCAAAACTTGGTGGCCTTATGGACCCAAGACAAGGGGTCATTGAAAGATCTGGAAGGTGTCAGACATGTGCAGGTAAAGTGTGGCCAGTGTAAGTCATTATAAACATCATTACACAAAGGTGGGCAAATATCAGCATTGACCTGTTCCTACTTGCACTTGTCTTCCAGGCAACATGACAGAATGCCCCGGCCACTTTGGCCACATAGAGCTGGCAAAGCCAGTTTTCCATGTTGGCTTCGTAACGAAGATCATGAAGGTTCTCCGATGCGTCTGCTTCTTCTGCTCCAAACTATTAGTCGATTCGGTTCGTATGCGCAATGATTTTCACCACAACGTAGTGGAATATATGGAAAGCCTCACTTGATTTATTTTCAAACCTATAACATTTTCCTTTTGTGTTATCACTACAGAACAATCCCAAGATTAAAGACATCCTGATTAAATCTAAGGGACAGCCCAGAAAGCGCCTGACACATGTTTACGAGCTATGTAAAGGCAAAAACATCTGTGAAGGGGGGGAGGAGATGGACAACAAGTTTGGCGTGGAACAGCAGGAGGCAGAGGAGGACATTTCCAAGGAGAAGGTAATGTTGCCTACATTATCACCATCTCCCATCAGCCGCTGACGGAACCAAAGTTAGTCTTACTTCAACATCCGTAACGCTGCTTTGTTTGTACAACCGTTGTTTTGTGTCCTCACTTCTCTGTGTCTTTAGGGTACCCACAGAGGTATTCAACTCTTACAATCAAAAATGTCAATTTTAGGCCCTTAAATATAATTAGCATAGGTCTTAAATATTTCTTGTGACACCCGGGAGAGGAAAAAATAATAAACCTCAAACCAATAAACGTCGAAACAGTCTGTATTTATTTGCATCCTGCGGCATGCAAGAGCGGTGTTGACCGCTGCACTAGTGCGATAACTTCATGCGCTGCAGGATACTTTTGTCAGACAAGCAGCACTGCTAAGATAAACTGACAGAATTTGAACAAATAATACAAATTAATGTGTATACTTACAGTATAAAACAATTCCAGGCTGAGGTTTGTCATTTACCTATTGGGCCGTGAAATCGGTATTAAATTGTGTTGTAAGTGGTATTAAAAAGGTATTAAAAATTGCAGATACCCTGTTTGATCTTTGTACAACGCTAGCTTACCCTGTCCTCCTCACTTCTCTTTGCGTCTCTCTTCTCACCCCCCCCAGGGTCACGGGGGCTGTGGGCGCTACCAGCCGCGCATCCGACGCTCCGGCCTGGAGTTGTATGCCGAGTGGAAGCACGTCAACGAGGACTCCCAGGAGAAGAAGATCTTGCTGAACCCCGAGCGCGTGCACGAGATCTTCAAGCGCATTTCGGACGAGGAGGACGTCATCCTCGGCATGGACCCCAAGTTTGCCCGGCCCGAATGGATGATCGTGACGGTGCTGCCCGTGCCCCCGCTGGCCGTCAGACCGGCCGTGGTCATGCAGGGCTCTGCGCGCAACCAGGTACCCCCGTTTAAATGGCCAGGGGAAGCTTTGAGTGCCTTGAGTGGGAAGTATTTAGAGTGTATGCACTAGGGCTTCCAGCTAAAAACTAATGCGCTGCGTGTTGCTGCCCAGGATGACCTGACGCACAAGCTTGCCGACATCGTCAAGATCAACAACCAGCTGAGGAGGAACGAGCAGAGCGGCGCGGCGGCCCACGTGATCGCAGAGGACGTCAAGCTGCTCCAGTTCCACGTGGCCACCATGGTGGACAACGAGTTGCCTGGACTGCCCAGGGTGCGGCTGTGTTCATTTGAATATGAATGTAAAAATCTAAATGTTTCGAATACATTTATTTTCACACTACTCATTTCCATCTCCTGTTATAGGCAATGCAAAAATCTGGGCGGCCACTCAAATCCATCAAGCAGCGTCTAAAGGGGAAGGAGGGGCGAGTCCGCGGTAACCTGATGGGAAAGCGTGTGGACTTCTCTGCCCGAACTGTCATCACCCCGGACCCCAACCTGCAGATTGACCAAGTGGGCGTTCCGCGATCCATCGCCGCCAACATGACCTTCCCGGAAATTGTCACACCCTTTAATATTGACAGGTATGACGCACCTTGTCTTTTGTCTAGTCTTAATTGACTTTTGTTTTTGTGTACTGAATGATCCTACATGCATGTTATTACTATGCTACAACATTGCGTGTTCCTCGGATTTCCAGGTTACAGGAACTGGTACGAAGAGGAAATAGTCAGTACCCCGGTGCCAAGTACATCATCCGCGACAATGGGGACAGGATTGACCTACGGTTTCACCCTAAGCCAAGTGATCTTCATCTACAGATTGGCTACAAGGCAAGATCACAGGATCAATACAAGTCTGTAATAAAAAATCAACCAAAAAACGCATCCCATCTAAAGTATTCCTTATTTACGGAATATTTTTCTCCCCTAGGTGGAGAGGCACATGTGCGACGGTGACATCATCATTTTCAACAGACAGCCCACGCTACATAAAATGTCCATGATGGGGCACAGGGTGCGCATCCTGCCCTGGTCCACCTTCCGAATGAATCTCAGGTGACGCATTTTGACCAGATATAATTTATGTGTACACTCTTATCCCTTATCGTAACGTATTACAGTTACCATTTGGCAAACCTCAAGTAATACTTGAAAGGAAGCTTATATTTGTGTTGGCGGAGGCACTCCCTCTGGAAAGCACCCAGCTTGTGTTGCATTGCTTCCTGTTTTTGATAGTCAATCATCACACAGAACTACAGCGTATAATCAGCACCTCCACTGTGATTGTTGTTCCGGTACGATCCCAGTTGACACTCATACCAAACGGGTAGTGCTGTATATCCACAGTCGATAACAAGTCCCTCCCCCCCACCCCACCCCCTCTCACCATCTAGTGTGACCACCCCGTACAACGCTGACTTTGACGGGGATGAGATGAACCTGCATCTCCCCCAGTCCCTGGAGACCAGGGCGGAGATCCAAGAGCTGGCCATGGTGCCGCGTATGATCGTCACGCCCCAGTCCAACAGGCCCGTCATGGGCATTGTGCAGGACACCCTCACGGCTGTACGCAAGTTCACCAAAAGGGACGTGTTCCTAGAGCGGGTAAGGACGACCACTTTCCAGTTATTACTTACTTTGTAGATGAAGTGTTGCGTCTTTGGAAACGGACCACTCAACTCACCCCGTCTGCTTCTCTCGCTCTCTCCCACGGCAGGGCGAGGTGATGAACTTGCTCATGTTCCTCTCCACGTGGGATGGCAAGGTCCCCCAGCCGGCCATCATCAAGCCCCGCCCCCTGTGGACGGGCAAGCAGATCTTCAGCCTCATCATTCCCGGACACATCAACGTGATCCGAACACACAGCACCCACCCCGACGAGGAGGACAGCGGGCCCTACAAACACATCTCTCCCGGGGACACTAAGGTCCGGTGCAACCCCGACGCCGCATGCTCGGCTACCACTCTAATCCCTCATTTCCTTATTCAAATCACATGAAAGCAAACTTTATTTATAAAGCACATTTCGAGTGGTTTTGTAATGCAATGTGCTTCACAATTCGCAATTTGAAGGTGGACTATGTTTGGTGCGCTAACCGACAACCATCTGCCTTTACAAAATGTATATACAAAAAAAAAACTTCATGTATGAAATATCACAACTTGTTAATGTTCATTATCAAGTCCATTATTTGAAGCTTCCTACTCACCACCGCCGCGTCTCCTCATGTCCTCCCCAGGTGATCGTGGAGAACGGCGAGCTGATCATGGGTATCCTGTGCAAGAAGTCTCTGGGCACGTCAGCCGGCTCCCTGGTCCACATCTCCTACCTGGAGATGGGCCACGACATCACCCGGCTGTTCTACTCCAACATCCAGACGGTGGTCAACAACTGGCTGCTCATTGAAGGTGAGGGGGAAACGAGCCAAAGCAACGTGATGTTAAAAAGTCTTGCAGACTCATGCAACAAAGCCTGTGGACAATGCTGGTGTATAAAGTCCCTTGCTTAAAATATTGTGAATGACTCACATTTTTCTACATCAGTAACTACGGTTGGTTGTACTCAACATCACAGTTTGTAATATCCAGGTCACTCAATCGGTATCGGAGACTCCATTGCTGATGCAAAGACCTACCTGGACATCCAGAATACGATCAAGAAGGCCAAACAAGATGTGATAGAAGTAAGGGGCGCGCTCAAAAGACGTCATTAGCCTGACCGGTCATGCATGCGTCACAGAATATTTTCGGGGCACAAATGACAACTATGACTTCCTAAAGTATATGCGGCGGTCCCTCCCCTCCCACAGGTCATCGAGAAGGCCCACAACAACGAGCTGGAGCCTACGCCGGGTAACACACTCAGGCAGACCTTCGAGAACCAGGTCAACCGCATCCTGAACGACGCCCGTGACAAGACGGGTTCGTCCGCACAGAAGTCCCTGTCCGAGTACAACAACTTCAAGTCAATGGTGGTGGCCGGCTCCAAGGGGTCCAAGATTAACATCTCCCAGGTAGGCAGGCCCACCTTTCAACTGCACTGGTTTGGGGTGTTGAGAAATGGGGTAAACGTAGGGGGGGGGGTGTGTACCCTTTTTCAACAACATCAAGAAGCAACATAGCCGTGGCAGGGTTTCTATTTTGGTGACTTCATTAATCAAATCATTCATACATTATTTAAATAGGCTTTGTATATTAAACCCAAGGTTGTGACAAACTTCATATATATTCCTTCATCATCCAGAATCCTAACCATATTGTGGTCTAACCCCCCCTTGCAGGTTATTGCCGTGGTGGGGCAGCAGAACGTTGAGGGCAAGCGCATCCCCTTTGGCTTCAAGCACCGCACACTGCCCCACTTCATCAAGGACGACTACGGGCCCGAGAGCAGGGGCTTCGTGGAGAACTCGTACCTGGCCGGCCTGACGCCCACCGAGTTCTTCTTCCACGCAATGGGAGGCAGAGAGGGGCTTATCGACACGGCTGTGAAGACAGCCGAGACGGGTGAGCCACGGCGGCTGAAATGAAATGTAGCGGGGAAGGCAATGGGAGAGCAAGCCACTTGTTGACATTTCCAGAAGACAATCCCAAGACGGAGGGAAAAAAAAAAAACAATTAAGATTTTTTTTCTCCCCCCCCCCCAAACACCTCCAGGTTACATCCAGCGCCGTCTGATCAAGTCCATGGAGTCGGTGATGGTGAAGTACGACGCCACAGTGCGGAACTCCATCAACCAGGTGGTGCAGCTGCGTTACGGCGAGGACGGGCTCGCCGGGGAGGCCGTGGAGTTCCAGAACATGGCCACACTCAAGCCCTCCAACAAGGCCTTCGAGAAGAAGTGAGCAGGGAACTGGACTCTCTCAAAGTCTGGCGTTTTTTAGAGGGATGTTGCTGCGGAGATCAGCCTTTTATCACTGCGGTGCAAGTAGGGGTGAACACAGGTGTATCTCATGGCGTTAATTAGCACTGGCATACTTACATTCCCATACTTAACTTAAAGAGCTACACCTGTTTAAATCCTTATATTAGTTTATACTTCTAAGTAGTTTGTTGTACAGAACACATTCCTCACATGAGACGAGACAAGTAGGCACTAGACTATCACAAGTATCACTTGGTGTCTTTTGAACCACGCTGGGTCTTGGTTCATGGTCTTTTTATTGTTACCCTGGTCTTGCCAGAATATATTTCCAGTGTAATGTTCCTCGGGCCATGGTCCAGCATCGGTGGCTTAACGCTGCGCACTTATCCGCTCCGCTAATCCAGGTTCAGGTTTGACTGCACCAACGAGCGCGCGCTGCGGCGCACCCTACAGGAGGATGTGGTGAAAGACGTGCTGACCAACGCCCACGTCCAGGGCACCCTGGAGGGCGAGTATGACAAGATGAAGGAGGACAGGGAGATCCTCCGCGCCATCTTCCCCACTGGAGACAGCAAGGTAAGAAGTTAAAAATGCATTCAGAACCCCCCCGGAGCTGGTGTGTGTGTGTGAGAGGAGTTGTATGATTTATCACCGCTCTTCCTCACCTGTAGGTGGTGCTGCCGTGCAACCTGGCCAGAATGATCTGGAATGCCCAGAAGATCTTCCGAATCAACCCCCGGATCCCCACAGACCTCAATCCACTCCGCGTGGTGGAGGGTACGCCAGTCTTTATTTTAATTATTTTTACATTCATGTTTATATTCCCTGGGGGTTTGTCATCCCAAGTCGGCAAATGTCTGACTATGGGATTATAGCTCTTCACCGAGCTCACCTCAGCACTGCTTAGTTATATAAAGCCTCCTGACCCCTCCGCGCAGGTTAAATAAAGAGTAGACCGTAGTCAGCTTAGAGATGAGAAAGGCTCCCTCCATGCAGTACAATACAGTGGACTTAGAGGTTATTTATCAGCGCTGTCGCATTAATCAACTGGAGAATGTTGAGGAAAGATTTTTCAAGAGGGACGCTTGGCATGAGTTGAAATTGGTATCCGAACAATGTCTAGCCCAATTCCTTGGAACATCTTTGTCTGTATTGCAGCACATGGATCTGGGGCTGCAATGATTAGTCGATGAATCCATTAGTCGATCAGCAGAAAATTAATCAAATAAAATTTTTATAATCGATTAATCGGTTTGGTAATTTTTAAAGTACAAACCTTTGCTCACAAACCGTGGTACCTTTGCTCGCCCGCAGGCGTTCGCGAGCTCAGCAAGAAGCTGGTGATCGTGAACGGCGAGGACCCGCTGAGTAAACAGGCCCAGGAGAACGCCACGCTTCTCTTCAACATCCACCTGCGCTCTACGCTCTGCTCCAAACGCATGACCGAAGAGTTCCGCCTGTCCACCGAGGCCTACGACTGGCTGCTCGGAGAGATCGAGACCCGGTTCAACCAGTCCATCGTGAGTCTGGGGCATCCCCACTTGACCGGCCAATCAGGATCACGTTAATGTGTGACTCCTTTAATAAGCCGCCGGCTTTCGGCGAAGACTAACTGTAGCTGAAGTGTACATAGTCTCAAGTCCGGATGGAAAGAATGTAGTAAGCCCAGTTACGATCAGGACTATGACTTCAGATTTTTCGATGTTATTTACTGCAAGTAAATATATGGAGCCACACTCTCGCTCACTGTGGCCCCCCCCCCCCCCTCCTCCTATATAGACCCACCCAGGTGAAATGGTGGGCGCCTTGGCGGCCCAGTCCCTGGGAGAGCCCGCCACACAGATGACACTGAACACCTTCCATTACGCCGGCGTGTCGGCCAAGAACGTCACGCTGGGTGTGCCCCGTCTCAAAGAGCTGATCAACATCTCCAAGAGGCCCAAGACGCCATCGCTCACGGTCTTCCTGCTGGGGCAGGCGGCGCGTGACGCCGAGCGGGCCAAGGACATCCTGTGTCGACTGGAGCACACCACCTTGCGCAAGGTAAGGACGGCAGTAGTGTAGGGAAGAAAAATCGGCCCCCCAAGTACCATGATGGTATCGAATTGGGAGATGACCACATCGTCCCAGCCCAAGTTAGATGTATGAAACACTTGGCTTGACGATACTTTACCCCCCCCCCCCCCAGGTGACAGCAAACACCGCCATCTACTACGACCCCAACCCCCAGAGCACGGTGGTGACGGAGGACCAGGAGTGGGTCAACGTGTACTACGAGATGCCCGACTTCGACGTCACCCGCATCTCCCCGTGGCTGCTGCGCATCGAGCTCGACCGCAAGCACATGACGGATCGCAAGCTGACCATGGAGCAGATTGCAGAGAAGATCAACGCAGGTGAGTCCCTTGTGCGGTTTCTACGATGGGGGGAATAACTCTGCGGCTGGAAATGTGTGGATGTTAACCTGCAATGTTCTGCCACGCCCGGCCAGGTTTCGGAGATGACCTGAACTGCATCTTCAACGACGACAACGCAGAGAAGCTGGTTCTGCGGATCAGGATCATGAACAGTGACGAGAACAAGTTCCAAGAGGTGAGCGTTGGTGGTCTGTAGCGCAATGAGCCACCGTTTAGTGTGTATATATATGTATGTATATATGTATACACATACATATATATATGTATGTATGTGTATGTGTATATATATATACATGTATGTATGTGTATATGTATATATATACACACACACGGTTTTTTTCCCCATTGTTGACTTGAATTATTTTATTTGTTTAGGACGAAGAGGTGGTGGACAAAATGGATGACGACGTCTTCTTGAGGTGCATCGAGTCCAACATGCTGACGGACATGACACTACAGGGTATCGAGCAGATCAGCAAGGTAACACAGGGACACCTTTTACACCTCACATTATCTTTACATCAATACATGTAGAAATCAATCTAAAAAATAGGTTTCATGAATTACGCCAGTTGCCAAAAATGTCCCTCTTGGACAGGGTGTATGAAAGGTGTCATAGTCCAAGTCATGCTTGTGAAGTGAAAGTGGTCAACAACAGAGGTGTGTGTGTGTGTGTGTTGTTTTCCCCCCCAGGTATACATGCACTTGCCCCAAACGGACAACAAGAAGAAGATCATCATCACGGAGGAGGGCGAGTTTAAGGCCTTGCAGGAGTGGATCCTGGAAACCGATGGTGTGGGACTCATGCGGGTCCTCAGTGAGAAGGACGTGGACCCCGTCCGGACCACCTCCAACGACATTGTGGAGATCTTCACGGTATGCGCCCCCAAAAAAACGCTCGCCTCCCAATGGCTAATGTTGTTTTTGGCGGCCTGTTTTCATTTTAGTTTTAGTCTAGTCTTTGTGTCAAACTGTCATTTTAGTCTTTATTATCTAGTCAAGTTTCAGTCGACTAAAAGTCTGAGCATTTTAGTCTTATTTTAGTCAGAATCATCCATGAGTATTTTCGTCTAGTTTTAGTCGACGAAAACTGATGACATTTTAGTCTAGTTTTAGTCAATGAAAATTGTATTTAAGTCTCTTTTTAGTAATGCAATTCTATTTAACCCAGTTAATATAGTACAAGTACCATTTATTTTACCCACCAAACATGTAAGAAGTACACACATGGCTAACCTGCCAGGTTTGGTTTGAGCTTTAAGGCCTTAACACACCGGGGGCGTGACGAATAAACGACACGAAAATGCGAAATACTTGCCTGCGAATATTTCACAGTACAACTATTCATACCGGCAGCGATGCGGATCTGCGACAATTGTTCAATAAAAGGTTTGGAAAGATTCGCGCCAGCTCATCCTTCAGAATAACTCGACAAAAGAAGAGATTTTGGGTACATCCCATTTTAAAACGTAGAGAAAGAGGAGAATTCTGCTTATAATAATAATAATAATAATAATGTATAATAAAACAGGAACTGAACGGACATATTGTAGGATGTCAGTGGGACAGTGTGAGGTCCTTCTGGGGATGCTAGCGCCTTTATCAAATAATACAGGGTGATGAGGAACACAATCAATCAACAGGTCCACCATTGTCGTGATGTAATGTGATTGGTTGATTTCTTTATTCGCTGATTTTTATTTTTTTTATTTTCTATTCCTATGTAGCAGAGTGCTTTTGGAAAACGGCATTATAGTTTATTTTGCTGTGGTACTTTCTGACCCCCCCCCCCTCAGGTACTCGGAATCGAGGCTGTCCGCAAGGCCTTGGAGCGCGAGTTGTACCACGTGATCTCTTTTGACGGCTCCTACGTCAACTACCGCCATCTGGCCCTGCTTTGCGACACCATGACCTGCCGAGGCCACTTGATGGCCATCACCCGTCACGGCATCAACCGGCAAGACACCGGTCCTCTCATGAAGTGCTCCTTTGAGGAAACGGTAAGTTCCATGGGTTTAAAAAAAAAAAAGTAAGGCCTTTTTGATACAGCTGTTGGGAATGAAAGAACATGAACAATATACGGCGCTTCCGTTGCACAACTCGCCCCCGCTCGATTCCACCGCTTCATGTCGCCGTGTCCATCTACCAGGTGGATGTGTTGATGGAGGCGTCGTCCCACGGCGAGAACGACCCCATGAAGGGCGTGTCAGAAAACATCATGCTGGGCCAGCTCGCCCCGGCCGGCACCGGCTGCTTTGACCTGCTGTTGGATGCGGAGAAATGCAAATACGGCATGGAGATCCCCACCAACATACCTGGCATCAGCGTGGCCGGACGTAAGTCGGGATTCTGTTCACTTATGGATTCACTTTTATTGTGTTTTTTGGGGGAATTGTCGAATGACCGTGAACACGTAGAGCCAGGATGTTGATGCATTTGAATTTTATTTGCATTTTTTTTTCTGTGCAGCTACTGGAATGTTCTTCGGCTCGGCACCCAGTCCCATGAGTGGCATGTCCCCCGCCATGACCCCATGGAACACGGGCGCAACCCCGGCCTACGGTGCATGGTCCCCCAGCATCGGTAAGTGTACACACGCCGTGTGTGTGTGTGTGTGCGTTGTCTCACATCACTCTTGCTTTCCGAGTCACTCACCGTTGGACCTTTTTTTTCAACCCCGTCCAGGAAGCGGCATGACTCCCGGGGGGGCGGGCTTTTCACCCAGCGCGGCGTCCGACGCCAGTGGCTTCTCTCCGGGCTACTCGCCGGCCTGGTCCCCGACCCCTGGGTCTCCGGGCTCTCCGGGTCCCGCCAGCCCCTACATCCCCTCTCCAGGTAGGTCACGCTCCAGAAAGTGTCCTCAAGTCGGGCTGGCGTCCATGTTGGCTTGCGCCAGGCCAACTGGCGACCTCCCAGTTGTTGTTGGGATGTAGTTTAGCTCAGCTTCGCTCAGCCATTTTTAGCAGCAGTGGGTTTCCATGACAATAGGCATGCAAATTTGATCGCTAAATATCATGTGACTGTTTGGAGTGTCTTATAAGGCTGCTTTCTGTGTTTGACATTTCAGGTGGGGCCATGTCTCCCAACTACTCTCCCACCTCCCCGGCCTACGAGCCCCGCTCCCCGGGGGGCTACACTCCCCAGAGTCCTGGCTACTCCCCCACGTCTCCCTCCTACTCCCCCACGTCGCCGTCTTACTCCCCCACCAGCCCCAACTACAGCCCCACGTCTCCCTCCTACTCCCCCACCTCGCCCAGCTACTCCCCCACGTCCCCCTCCTACTCCCCCACCTCTCCCTCTTACTCGCCCACCTCCCCCTCTTACTCGCCCACTTCCCCCTCCTACTCGCCCACCTCTCCCAGCTACAGCCCCACATCTCCCTCCTACTCCCCCACCTCGCCCAGCGACACCCCCACCACCCCCGCCGACGACCCCCCCACCCCCCGCGCGGGCCGCCGCGCGCCCGCCGGGGGGCGGGGGCGGGGCGCCG
>JAOPJI010000054.1:2222994-2233570 GCA_027122695.1 Merluccius productus | reverse complement strand
TGTGCGTGTGTGTGTGTGTGTGTGTGTGTGTGTGTGTGTGTGTGTGTGTGTGGGGGGAACCTCTTCACTGATATCACTCGGCATGAAACTTTTAGATACACATAAGTCCACCACGCTAAACAACACCCCCACCCCCACTCCGACGTCCACAACGTTTCAGTAACCCATGATATTTTAAATAAAGTACTAGTTTGACATATAAGATACAAATAACTACAATTTTCCACAAGAAAATAATTGTGGACAAAGAAAAGAGAGTTCAAGAGCATTACTACTCAGACTAAAGTTCCATTGTTTACTTCTCTTCTGTCCAGATCTTCTACTACTCCACCAGTATCTTCATGAAGGCTGGGGTGCAGAGTCCCGTCTACGCTACGATTGGAGCCGGTGTTGTTAACTGTGCTTTCACCGTGGTCTCGGTCAGTTGTCCAACACCACCCTCCCCCCTTTCCAATGCATTTCAGTTAGCAAAAGCTAAAGGGTTATCTTGACATCCCATTCACCTCAAATAGACAATGGTCTACTTTCTTTTTGTCTCATGTTGACCGTCCTCTTCGTTTAATAGAGAGATGTGTTTAGCGACCCTACCGCCTTTAGTCGTCATGAACCCATTGAACCTGTTGCCAACAGCTATTCCTGGTCGAGAGGATGGGCCGACGGACCCTCCATATGCTGGGACTGGCCGGGATGTGTGTGTGTGCCCTCATCATGACAATAGCGCTCGCCTTATCGGTCAGTCCCTCAACGACACCCCCATTACACCGATATGACCATCGATTCGACGTCTTTTGCACAAATTGCTGTTAGCTGTTCACGTAATCACATGCTAACTCTAACCTATGTTTAGCCAAATGTACACACAATTTGAATGATAACATAACGACATTTTATGTTCTGAATCTCAAATGTATTCATTGTATACTTTCTGTATTTGATTCCTCCCCCACGCATGTCCTCCTCTTTTGATTGTTTTTGTAATTCGTTTTTTAATGTGCATGTTCAAGCACATTGCAAGTAAGACTACAATATACAGGGTATATTTATTTATGTCTGGTGCCACAGGACAGTATTCCAGCATTCGTCAGCATGCTGGCCATCTTTGGCTTTGTGGCCTTCTTCGAGGTGGGCCCTGGACCGATCCCCTGGTTTTTTGTGGCAGAGCTGTTTTCTCAAGGCCCCCGACCTGCCGCCATGGCGGTGGCCGGCTTCTCCAACTGGACCGCCAACTTCCTGGTTGGCATGGGTTTCCCATTCGTGGCTGTGAGTGCATTTTTTTGACATGAGGTTTAGATTTAAATGTAACTACTAACTGTGTTTGACTTGGAGGACAGCTTTTAAAAGGGCCCACTATTTTGCCCCCAGGTGTGAGTGGGATTAGCCATTACAAGCCGTTTCAAAATTGTGATGTCACAATTTTGTGACTGTACCAACTGGTCGGTTTATCCATCCATCATACATCTGGTCGGACACTCCCACTTGTGATGTCACTAGAGGGTAGTCATGACTATTTTGAAAAGGCTTGTAATGGCTAATTACACTCACACCTGGTGGTAAAATAGGGGCCCTTTTAATGGTCTTAATGGAGGGAGACAAAAAGTAACACTAGATCTCAGAACACAATGGGTCAATGTTATCCTTGCACTGTTTCTAAAGTGATCCCTTACCTGTCGGTTTTGTTTTGGGCTTCATCGCCCCCCTCCGCGCAGGATCTCTGCGGACCTTACGTATTCCTGATCTTCGCGGTGCTCCTCGCCTTCTTCCTCGTCTTCACATTCTTCCGTGTGCCGGAGACACGGGGCAAGACCTTCGACCAGATCTCCGCCAACTTTGGCCTGGAGCTCACCACTGAGCTCGACACCCTGAACCCCCCGGGTTTCGCGTTGTGATCTAAATGGAGACGGACGGACGGACGGGTGAAGGAGAGACTGGGGGTAGAGCGATGGAACTTGTGATACTCAAGACTGCTTCTAAATCACTATTCCCATGTCTCGTTTCTGTAGAGAAGTGTCATTGTGGTGGGTGGGAAGGGCTAGGGGGCCGGTGTTTGAGGGGAACAGGATTTAGCCCTTCAGGACTGCAACTGGGATCAGGCTCGTGTTTGGCACAACAGCAACACGAAGAGAACAAAAGTGGACATCTTTGAAAACATTCTTGGAGTGAGGGTCGACACATGGCTTATGGTTGCTGTGCATGTTACACAACGCTTTACACAACACAAGCTTGATAAAAGACATGCGTCTTGGACCTGGAAGGCATTTACAGTGGAAAAGATGCAAACATATTCCAACGCTGCAATGTTTGCGAGATGAAATGTTGAGTTTTTGTGCACTTTATCTACAAATCGTTTTTAGGTGAGACAGCAGCACTGATCAAAATCCAAGAATTTCTGATCGTGTTTGCTGCTGAGCCTGCCATTAAATGGCTTTTATAAGGGAATTTTAATTAATGTTGCCTAGTGTGTTGATGTATACCAAGATATGCAGCCCTCAATGAAGCAGATCTAGATCATTTGATAGTTACTTGTAACTCCAAAAACAAATGCATATTAGTTTGCATTATACACGCTTGTTTGTACGTTTGTTTTACGTTCTTTAGTGCGACTTCCTTTTGTAGATTTGTATTGCTTAAGAAAGAACCTGTAATATATCTGAAGTGTGAACTGGCCTCGACTTTCACATGGCCTTGAAAACCCTGCATTATGTTTTTAGGGTTTCTCTATATTCCCATAAACTGATTCTGGTTGACATTATTCCTAGTGGCAAATTAATGGAGTAGAAATGACTTCACTTGTCTTGTGCTTACAGCCACCAAAAGTAAAGTCGGCAGCATTAGTCCCAAAACAAATTACTCCTAATCACAAGTAATCCAAATTACAAAGTGCACACATTCAATCTTTGCAAACAATTTATTTTGTAACCGACATTGCACTAATCCCCTTCAAAATAAACAGAACATAAATACTGGTAAAAGAAAACACAAGATTTCAATAAACAACCCATTTCATAACCAAGTCAAGGGGGATGGCATGTGTTGGGAAGTGAGTGCAGTGGCAGAACACAGACTCAGGCCACCAGCACAACCCAATTGGTGATCTTTCCCCTCAATTAAACTTAAACTACTGGCTGTGCCCCCATCTGAGTCAATTAAAGAAAAACCACCACATAGTTTGGGTGGGTGTGGGGGGTAAAGGATAAAGATATCCCTCTCTACCAAGTAGATTCTTATTAAATTACTCAACATCTCAGTATTTTTTTTTGTTTCTAAATAAAAACACATCCGATAGCCACCCTATCCCCTTGCTCCTCCCCCACCCCATTATTAGTCAAGTGTCCAGACATGAACTTGAGGGGGGGGGTGAAGAGGCAGAGGAGGGGGGCCCCGGGGACATTAGGGAGGAGGGCTGTGTGGAGCAAAGGCGAGGGGGAAAGTGGTGCAGGTGTTGCGATGTGGACCAAGTCCCCCAGTTTTGTCTACCCTAGGACCTGGATTCAGACGTGACCGGAGAAGAACACAAAACCAGAGATTGGTGACGGAGACCAGAAACTGCCAAACCAAATGCAACACAGAAATTTGCTCTTGGACCATCAGAAGCATTTCATTACAAGATTTTTCAAAAGTAATTACAAAACCACCTACATAACCAGTATATGTTAGCAATGTAATTAATGAAGCAATCAATCAATGAGCAATGTCAAATGTCAGACCATTGCACAGGCAGTACAACCCCATACTCAAAATCGCACGCACCCAACACTGCTCCCACCTCTTTCCATGGGCACCGCGACACTGGTCTCTCCCCGGAGTCACTCCGTTGCCGTGGGAACCGTTTTGGCAGGCGACTGTTTACAGGAAAGAAAGATCTGGTCACTTTGAGCAATGATGCAGTGCATCACGTGTCACAACTACAAGCATGCACATTTATTGAGCGGTTTGTATTGCCATGATAATATTATAATCAAATGATGAGTCATTTGCCTCAGGGGCTTTTGTGGTTTTGGGAGAAGATTTTGGCGAGGACTTTGGTGACTTCGATGAGGACTTGAGGTCAGATGGCTTTGAGGCAGGTGGAGGAGTGCCGGGCTCGGATGCAGATTTCTCTGTGCCATTCTGCCATTGAGCAAACAAAACCAGAACAATTACATCATGAGCAGACATTTAAATCTGCAGTTCCTCTCAAACATCCCAATTTGCTGCACAACTACAAATAAATTCCATGGCAAATAGAAGTACAAAGGATAAATAGCGATGCACTATAATATCGCCAATGCTTTATATTAGGTTTACTTTGGATGCAGAGGACTCAGAGTTCCTCTGCCTGCGGCGGCCAAACTGTTGCCGCTGCCTCTGGCCTTGGCCCTCGGCCAGCTCTCCGTCGGCATGGGGGTCTTCAGGGGCCTCCGGGGGCTTGCCATCCAGCAGCGGATCGCACCCTACTGGGGGGGCAGCCTGCTGCTCGTCTCCCGTCTGCTCGGTAGGTGGGCGGGGACGGAACTGCCTGCACACACATGGGGCACAACATTGCTGTACAACAAGGGGCGTAGAGAGATCACAGGTTGGGCCAGCGAGGACACTGTTGAAACAAACGCATGTCACCTTCGGAAAGGGGGGCGGAAGCGGCGGCGCTGCGGCCTCTGCTGGTCGCCCTCAAGTTCAGTGCTCGGGGCTCCAACCTCACCCTAGTTCAGCATAAAAACAGAAAGTCACTCATTCCATTTGTCAATGTTTAGTACAGGGTTAAATCCGGGGGGGGGGGAGGGGGAGTTAGGAGCCTGTCGCCCAGCGCCAACGGCACCTCCTGCCGTGGCCTGCGGGGTCCACGTCGCCTGGCTGCCGGACGTGCCGTCTCACTCTCCGGCCGGCCTTCTCCTTCTGAAGGCGGGCCCTGGCCGTCGCCGGCTGCCGCCTTGTCCTGGTCCTCGGGGCGAGGGCTGCGGGGGAAGAACCTGCGTCTGAAGCGCCGTTTGTTGGGCGCATAGCGGCTGCCTTTGACCGGTACGCCACCAGGTCCCGTCACATTAGTCGCTTCTGAACCCTTTGGAGACAGCAGAGAAAAGGGGTTGGGTTTAAAAAGGAAGTTATGACCAAAAAAAAGGAAATAAAAGACAGGTTTGTTGGCACACGGCCATTGTTCTAGGGTCGATTCTAACCTTTGCCGCTTCGATGACGTCAAACTCCACAACCTCGCCATCGCCGACACTGCGGAGGAACTTTCGGGGGTTGTTCTTCTTGATGGCAGTCTGGGGACGAGCGTAGAGATTGTATACACGTGTATTAAAGGGCCCTTATTTTACCACCAGATGTGAGACGCCATTACAAGCCGTTTCAAAAAGTCGAGTGGGAGGGTGTCCACCCAGATGTATGATGCCTAGATCAGTCTACCCAGTGGACAGTACCAACTGGTAGGCTTATGTATCCATCATACATCTGGGTGGAGACTCACTTGTGATGTCACATGACAATAAAAAAAAAGGCTTGGCTAATCACACCTGGTGGTAAAATAGGGGCCTTTAACCCCAACAACTATTCCTTGTATACAATTTCACTTTGCTTACCTGATGAACAAACACATCCTCTTTGGTGTCATTTCTGTGGATAAGTGGAAGAAACGCTTTTGTCAACTCACAGGCCTGCACTCACATACCACCATTGTCCAAATTGCTACATTTCCACACAGCAGGTCTGTTGCCAGCAAACATTGTACCTGTTTATGAAGCCATATCCATTCCGCACATTGAACCACTTCACTGTGCCTTGGACTAACGTGGCTAAAGCAGAAATAAAGAAAAATAAACTGAGTGAACACATGATCATTAGTTATGAGTCAAGCTACATATATGGACTATATTGACCAATCAACGACCACAAGCCTACTTGCTTCAGGTTTCATTATGATCAAACGACTCACACCTGCGGTGGCGCAGGTACCAGCTTTAGTACCACGTGACAAGACAGTTAACGACATTTTTGAAGACATTTACAAGTCACGTTTCAATGCAAGGCAATGACCGAAAATAAAAAGGATCGACTGACTATGTTTGACACTTTAGTGAGACAACTAAAAAACGAAAAAGTGTGCGCCACCATCTAACTAACTAGTAGCCCACAACCCCCCCCAAGAAATTCAGTTATGTATTGCATTTGATCAACCCTCACGGTGCGTGTTTTCACCCCCTACCGATGGTTTTTCTCTCGGGCTGAGGCTTATCGTCCACCAGTGCCGGTGCGGACGCTTCGTCGTCGCTCATAGTCACTTCAGTACTCGTTGTGTTGCGTTCCTCCTCTCCACGCGCGTCCTGCCGCCGCCGCTTACGTTTTATCCCCAGGGGGCCGCCGGCCGCTGGCCGCAGGCCACGCCCACACGGGCTCCACGGACGCTTCTCATTGGCTACTCGCGGTCGCCAATTGGAAAGCCGAGCGTGATAGGACAACACCGGGAATATCGTCAGGTGGAAAGTCAGGAGCAAGCGGTTCTCCGGATATGAATGAGGACTAGGCTGAAATGAAATGGACGAAGCGTATGAGGCTGTTGGGTGATTTATGCGGGCTACTGCATTTTTAGTTAGTTTGCCCTTACAAAAAACTCTCACGGTGCCCTATATACGATAGAGAAAAAGTAATTAAGGACCCTCTGGAATGTATGAGAGAGAAACCATTATAAAGTTATCTCTTGTGTCCCTATTCCCTATTAAAACAAGTGCACATCTGGTACAGAGGTAGACACACCTGATTGAGTAGACTACCCTCTATGCCCTTATTGCACATTAGGGCGTTTTAGGGGAGTTTTGTCCTTGCACGTGTGTGGAAACATGGGGCCCCAGCTGCCTGCAAAAGGTGCCCTTTTCAATTTGCAGTGGTCGGACATGTGGAGATGTCCCATGCTGTAGCTGCCTCTTGTGATGGAATGACATATCACCATGCTAAGTGTTAAGGCAGTCAACTTGCCCAGGGGTACCAGCCCCTCTACCCAGGGGACCCTACCAGCCTTTACTCATGGGACTCTACCAGCCTCTACTTGGGGAAATCTACCAGCCCAGGGGACCCTACCAGCCTCTACTCTGGGAAAACTACCAGCCTCTACTCTGGGGACCCTACCAGCCTCTACTCTGGGGACCCTACCAGCCCAGGGGACCCTACCAGCCTCTACTCTGGGGACCCTACCAGCCCAGGGGACCCGTCCTTTGTAAAATTCCTTTCATTGCACCTCCTTTGCCATTAGTTATGCCTTTTGTATTGATACAAAAAGTGAATTCTAACTGATATACTAATAAATGCGAAGCTTGTCGTGTATGAATACCATTTTGAAATGAAAACATCTTTTGGAGCACTGCGGCTTGTGGAGGAGCTCTTCTTTTTTGGTATAAGTAAAGCTAAATCTATTTGTAGTACAGATGGGAATTGGATCTGATTTGAATTGTCCACAGTTGGCAAGGCAGTAATCGGACAAGATGTTTGGTATTGCTTTATCAATAACACCGTGGTGTAGCCTGTGGGTTATAGATCGATGCGGTCAGAGTCAGCGACTGCTCACCAATGATTCCAACTGCTGTGACCTCATGACCTATACAACAGCCAGAGATGGGCAACAATAAATTGAAATGTATAGATACCAAATGCAAATACATCCTCCCTAATGGATCAAAATACATTAGATTCCTTGTGTGAGCAAATGTGTTTAATTACATTTTAAAATACATGTAATTTGTATTTTGAAATACAAAAAGTAAGCTGCCATTAACTCGTTATCTCTGTCACAGGGAATCAAGCATGAGCTGGTGTCTCAGCAGCAGGTTATGTTGTCTCTTCATGTTTCTTAATAATGTGTTATCTGGTTTGATGCTGAACTCTTGCCAATGACATTTTCCCCAATGACATTTTTTTTTGTAAAATAAATTAAATGAACCCTGTCTGAACCTATTTCATGTGGGTTTAGTGTATCACAATAAGGTTTAACAGTCTTAGTTTTATGGTTTAACAGTTTTATGGGGTACAGTAGATTTTTATAGTCATAGTTCTGTGTAGGTTAAAGGGGGGAGGGAAGGGAGATCTGGTTGTCTAGTTTTCTCAATTCTTCATTTTCCAGTTTAGATTTACTTTGTTTTGGTAGTTTAAGCAAACTTTAAGGGGACATACCAAGGGTCTGGCGGTCCATTGCCCGGTTGGCCTGGGAAAATCTATTTTTGGCCAGATCTTCCTATAGTCAAAAAAATAAGCTGTATAGGTCTACACATGTAGCAAAAAATATATTTAGAAGTTACATTCCTATGGTTACATTCCTACATTCCTCCTTGATTTGCTAAACCAGGTAATTTCTTATATCACATGTGGGGTGAAGAACAGCACATCTGGAAGAAGCATGAAGTACAATAATCTTTGTCTGGGGGGCCCATGAATGCCAAAGGGGGGTCATGTTTTACACCATGAAGACAAGACTTTCAAGAACCCTCGGGTGCTGCACTTTAGGGTAACAACCGATGTGAGCATAATAAAGTAAGTCAGTTACTTGAATAGAGAACCATGTTTGCTATATATGGTCAAGACTAAGGTTTGAGTAGTTTGAGAAGTAGGCTGCAACCAATCCACTGAAGCCCAGGAAAGAGAATAAAATGCGATATGCTTCTGAATAGAAAAGTTGGAGTTGACCAACTGCTGGGACATTAGACCACTACTCGAGGCTCGAGGCTGATACGTGACTAACTTCATCTCTATGCTTAGATAATTCTTTGATTTAGACGTTGTCTTCAACTTAGAGATGTTCTAACAATTGAACTTAAGTTTTGCTGCATGTTCTTTCTACCAACCATATCAATTTGAATAATACCATTATCCTTGGGTTTTAGTGTTTGATTAAGTCTCGTTTCATCACTTGCTCTGCAGTTGTCGTTTAGAGTTAGATTAATTTAGAATGGCTTTATGATGAGGACTGTTGGTTTCACATTGTTATCCATATGCATTGTGGATCCCTTCTGAGTCAAATAAAGTATAGGAATAATTAACTATTTGTATATCACACTTCACACAGATTTGGTCTGCTCAAAGTGATTCATAGAACACTTCAGAATCAGAATCAAATAAATAAAAGCAAATCAAGTCTTGGAAGCTTGTTACATCAAAGTTATTTAATGGATTACTCCTGTCAACATTCCCCCCCCCCCCCCAACTTCCTTCAGCACCGGGACTCTCTGTGGACCTATAATATCAATAACTGGGTCTGTATATAGCGCCATTTAAGTGACCCAAGGATGCTTCACACAGACAAAACCAAGTAATACAAGAACAGAACATAATGATAGCAAAAAGTGCAGAGGATGGCAGAAATTAACTAGAGACCATAGGTATTGGGGAACAGGTAAGTGTTCAGTTGTTAAAAGTGACCAAAGACACTTATACTTAATTAATACTAGGACTTAAGACACGCTATAGTCAGGACCCTGTTTGTGGACTCCAGCTCCGCATTCCACACCATCATCCCTGACTTGACTGACTGTGAAAGTCCTAGTATGTAGGGGGGGGGGGTTGGCAGTGGCTCTGGAGGTAGAGGTCATCGGCAACCGTACGGTTGCTGGTTCGATCCATGGTTCCATGGTTCCTCCGAGCTCAGTGTCGAAGTGTCCCAGGTGTCGAAAGACTCCTAACCCTAGCTGCTCCCGATGAGCTGGCTGTTCCCTGGACACAGCCGCCGGTGGGTGAATGCGAGGCACTAATCCTAAAGTGCTGAGTGGCCGCAGGCTAGAAAACCACTTCATGAATGCAGTCCATTTAGGTAACAGCTTACCTGGCAATTCTTGCGGTATAAGCTTTTCAGAAAAGTCTTGAGACAACAAAAACGTAGGTTTGTGTTGTCCTTTAGGGCTGCTCTGTCATATGAGGTGTGGTCTGGTCCGATAAGATGATGCCGGGCATGATCTTACTATACGGTCCGTAGCGACCAAACATGTCCTTGCCGACCACGGCGAAGCAGGCCTTATAGCCCGGCTTGACCTCATGACTGATCATCACACACATGGGCAGCGGGATGGCTTTGACCACGCCCAGCGTCATCCACTCGCCCAGCACGCCACTGCCCTTGTGTTTCTCCACCGCCATGTACAGACTGCGAGAGAGAGACAGAGAGAAATACTTTATAAGACTAACCAGACTTGTATTTTGCACTATTCTTCAACTGGAAATCCACACCAGCAAACTAGAACCATTCATACAGGACCACAAGCAGATCCGTTAGATCTGTCGGTTAGTAATGTTAACTAACCCAGTAAACCCAAAACAAGCTATAGACAAATCCATAGATAAATACATTTAGATAATCAATTCACTCATCAAGTGAAAATACCAAAACAAATGCCGCTTACAGAAACCGCAAACGTGGTTTCTGTTCTGGTCTGGTTCAGATTATCGCTTGTGGCTGCTTTATACGTAAAGAACGATGGGACAGACAGGGGGGAAATGGTTCGGGTTAGCCAGCCATCTTGCTGCTCAAACAGGGTGGGTGATGTCAGCTCCCGCACAAACACACACGCGCACACACACACACACACACACACACACACACACACACACACACACACACACACACACACAC
>JAOPJI010000054.1:2183902-2199649 GCA_027122695.1 Merluccius productus | reverse complement strand
GCGATAACGATAATCTAGATTAATGCCAAGATTATCGTGAGGTTAATCTAGATCAAGGAAATTAATCTATGCCCACCAAAAATACACACACACACACACACACACACACACACACACACACACACACACACATATACATAGACACTGAACAAAGCATACTTACTGAGTCTGTTTCTGGAGATGGGTGAGAGAGGCAAGGTGTCATACCGTACTGTCTGGTACTGGATTATCTGAACAAAACAAAAACATTGCACATTACGTACTGAAAACTCAAATAATTGTCTCAACATTAAATTAAGCCTTCATAACCAATTAGATGAATGAAAGGCCAGAATTGACAAGACTTCTTGCTTTTTAAATGTGGCATTTAAAAAGCAAACAACACATTTATGCTAATTCAACCTATTGCTTTAACAGCAAAACGAAACTGGGTCAATCCACTACCCATGGTAGTAAAATGTGTTTGCATTTACATGCAATATCAATATCAAAAGGACAGGACTAAATAATTTAAGACTTACAAATGAAAATAAAAACGTTGTCTAACCGGGGGGCAGGGAGTGGAAACAGTTTAAAACTTCATTATACACAATATGAAGATTTTCCACTTTCACTTACCCTGTACCATGACAACCAGTCTGTTCAACACAGGAAGAAACTTGCCATATAAGGGCAGTGTTAACAGGTTAGTCGCAGCACTCCCCTCCAACCCCTTAGCACCCTTTACCCGAATCGCTCTGGTCTAATGGAAATGACTCTGAGGAGCAACCTCACTGCTGTGGCCCAGAGGCTCTGCACTTTGCTCTGCCGGGGCTATTTTTATCACCCCAGCTGTCTGTGGGTGTCAGCGGAGCAGGGGGCTACGGTGGGAAAGGAAGCCTTGCAGGGTGACTTTGGCCGGGCGTGCTTGGATATACCCAGAGCGGCCGGCGAAAGGGGGCCTCCCCTCGATGCGGCCTGGCAGAGGGAGCTCCGGGGAAGCCTGTTGGCGGCAGCAGATGTGGAAACCATGCAGCGACAGCATCAGCGCTCTGGTGACTCCACCTGGCCCCACGCCATCAAAAGATGGCCGAGTGCAGTCAGCTGTATGTAGCGTGTCCGAGTGATTCTGTATGTACACTATTGTTGTCTAGATACAACCTCCTTTTGTTTATGTTCAATAACAGGCAAAAGGATTATGAACTCGGAGCATGACAGGCCTGATATTCATAATCCAACAGTGGTAAAGTCCACCACCAGCGCCCTGTGGGATTCCTGGCCTCTCAAAGGGGAGAGACTGGGCTTCTTATTTAGGGCTTGGCGTTTGTCTTTCCCAGCAAACGTCAAACATTTGTCAAGGCTTGGTGTACAGTTGAGCCCCATCACTAATGAGCCATTTGTTTTTCACACTGTCCAGGAATTGATGAGATAGTGACACTTGCCCTGGACATCACAAACCTAGTACACAATTGGAAGTTAAAAGTGAGAGAGAGAAAAAACAGTAGAGGCTCTTTCCTGAAATAACCCCCCTTACTTTATCCATACAACCTGGACTGGACTATTTACTCACACTGTGCTGCCATGTGACTGCAAGTGCCCAACACTAAAAGATTTAGAACAAAAACTAATAACAGGATTATTGCGACAAAGCACTCCTCGGACTGGGACTGGTGCTGTGGACCTGGGTAACAAAGTCCACTCATCATCGGCGCCGCATATCTATAAAAACCCACTGCGAACCAGTGTGACCCTGTGAAACACCTGTGTGCATACCTGCACGCAGTGGGCCCCTGTCCAAGGCCATGCATATTATGTATGTTGCAGTGCCATGAGTTGAACCTCACTGAAGGTGACCGTACATGTGTTCATTCATTCATCTGCTGCTACAGTGCTCACATCTCCAGATCCCCGACCTCTCCGTTATACGTGTAGGCCACTGACAGCTTCACATCAAACCAATCAAATAGTTTTTAAAGCATAAAAGCGCAACTGTAGTTCATGATCAATGTGTGTGACGGTGGTGTTTGGCATCAACTGTGACAAGTAAACGATGCCTTTCATTTCATTTGAAATCGACGTGTTAAAATCGGAGGGAAGCGCGTGAACCGAAGCGCCTCCACCGGTTGACCTGCTGGCGTTACCGGCGTTTCAGATCACAGCGAGAGGTTCACTTCAAACGTGTACGGGCTACTGCTGAAAAGACATAACACAACATAACACTTAATATCATGCTTACCGTTCGGAGGTTTTTTCTGAGAATGTACAAGATGAACCCCCATAGTCTGGACGTTACACTGAGGAAAGTGCGGATACCAAGTAAACACTGGCGGGTCTTCAGCATGGTGATCCGCACGCACAGACCCCGCAGGCAGAACAACGTACAGTCCGTCGGTGGGGAAGCTGCTGCACCAAGAAGTGAAGTCAGTTGCAAGGAACTTGCTTGACAGCGACTCAAAGTCCGTCCGTTTATCCGCAGCAGCCGAACTAGCGGTTCAAACAAGAGGCCGAGCAAACGTGTGAGTACCTCGCTCTGCACACTTGTGGGCCGCCTCTCATAGGAGATACTGGCCACACATCGTACCTGCTGGAGGTGTAGCTCGCTGGTTACGGCGTGTACGTTACGCTTCACCACGTACACGCTGCACGACGACCGCGTCTCCAAGAGGCTTTCCCCGCGGCTCGTTGACAAGCTGGCCCAAAATCGGTGTAGCAATTAGCTATTAGCCCGCTAGCTATCACTAGCTTGGTAGGGTGACCACCTTGAACCTTTGAAAAATACGATACAACTTTAGGACTGGGCGTCTTTGAGCGTCGAGCCAACTCGTTGTTGTTTTATACGACGTCCGATGTGGCTAAGTGTTTTCCCGGTCCTAAAAGTCGAACTAGCCAGCATAAAATCTGTTTGTAGTTCACTGCAAATCCGGAATGAAACTGCGAGCCGCCATCGCCGTCTTGCCGTCACTTCCGTAAAGAACGAAATGGTTGCGCGCGGCACGTCCACGTGGAAAGAAAATAAACAGACGTGGACGAGCCGTTACCGAGTTTGAAAATTGTCTTTTAGGAAAATGATTTTTTTTTAAAGGGTAAGGTTTTATTATGGAAGTAAATAGCCGTGGTAGTACGGGTGCCCGTTTTATATTAAACATATATGGTCATTGGTGTTCTTGCTAAATAACCATAAATAATAGCCTCAATGCATCACATGACGCATTAATTACACTGATGAAGACATTTCTGATATTCTGCACACACACACGCAGAAAATATCTTACTCTATTGTGTTTGATTAATCGCAACCCAATTGAGGCAATTCAGTAAATAAACCACTCACTACAGAATACAGGCATACCGACAGGCATTTATTTGTATCCTAAAAAATATACAGGCACTTTCCCAAAACATCCCAAAGAAATGTCAAAACTGAATCCCAAGAACCTGAAAGAAACAACTTAATGATAGTAAGCAGGGTATGCTTCCCTGTAATATAAATGTCTAAGGTAACTTTGAGGCAGGGCATAATATAAGACATCAGTTGGTTTTTATGAACTAGTGCTAGATGTCGAGATCATCGTCAGGGTCCTCCTGGTCATAATCATCGTTGGCATCGGGCTCGTACAGAATCCGCCCAGAACCTGGACCTGAATGAAGTAGTGCTGATTTTCTGTTAAAAAAAAAAGAAAAAAAAATAGAGATGTTTGTGGTTGCGTTGATGGTTAAAACAGGTTCCCCTTTTTATAAAAAGTGAAAAAATATGTGCAATGAACATTTTTTGTGGAAAATGTTGGTTACTTTTCCTTGCTGAAGACAAAGGGTAGTGCTAGCTTTTCCTTGGCCTTGCGCTCTTGGTGAGACAAGCGGAGGTTGAAGGTCAGGTTTGCCGTTGGGTCCACCTAAGGCAACACACAAAAAAAGAAACAATAACAAAAACAACAACACAACATCTTAGCCTCTGCAACCCATATTCCAGTGAAAGCAGATATGGGGATGAATATACCAGGTACCGGACCTCAGCATCTCCAGCATCTGTCTGTGGGGCTCCGACCTGAATTGGCTGGCTCTGGACCTTGACGCTCATATCCTCATTGAAGCTGAATCGCTCCTCCTGGGGATGAGCCACTGTTATGAATGCGGTTGATGGACTGACGCAAGAACATGAGAAAATGGACATGGCAAAGAAAAAAGACAAATGCTTACAGCTTGCGATATCGTCCCCGATTTTGCACGCCGAATCGTTTTCGCCACCGCTTCGTTACCTTGGTGCCCAGGCACCAAAGTAACGACTGAAGTGGCGAGGTGGCATATGCTTCCCACCATGTTGCGGTGATGCATATCAGAGTGCAGCAGGCCAAGAGTAGTCTTCACAGCTCCCCCTAGAGCACAGAGGCAACATAATTAATACATGAAAGGAGGCAGTGTGGTGGAAAGCAGTGGTTCTCAACTGGTCTAGCCTCGGGACCCACATGTGTCGTTAGTCATTAAGTCACAACCCCCCCAAAAAAAATGTATTTACCAATATTGTAGTAATCAACAATGCCTTCATTTATTGTTAAAAACATGGAGCAAACAAAAAGCTGCAACAATTGGGGCTAAACTCAATGAAATAGTAAGCCATTGAAACATGAATTAACATTAAACCATTAGTTAATTCATGGGCTTCTTTCAAAAGTTGAAGGTTTAGCACATGTGGCTCTGTGACCCACTCAAAATGCCCTCAAGACCCACTTATGGGTCGCGACCCACCAGTTGAGAATCACTGGTGGAAAGTATACCACAGCAACATGATTGGTCAAAACATATGAAGCGAACAAAATTGAAACACCTTCACCCAGACACATTCACCCAGATTTTAGCTCGTCAGCCATCAGACTTTAGATATTAATCGAAAGCCTGATTTGTGAGACTAGGGATTGCCCGACGTCATCCACGGTAGAGCCCTTATAGATAAAAACAACAACACGTTATACACTAGGTACAGCCATCTAAATCATTACCAACCCTTTTTCAACCGTTGTAGCGTTTTACAGACAGAAGGAGGGCTGAGATGTCTCAGAATCCACGAGAAGGAGTCGATGACCAGGGTCACTGGCTTGGAGAGAGGAGTTGGGGTCAGAAGACTATCAAGTTCCTTTGTGATGAACTGGTGAACTGTGAAAGCTGGCTGTTCATTCCAGCCAAGGGGGTCTTGGAAAGCATTGTGAAATGTTAACCTATATTCAAAAAGATGAACAACAACAAGTATATCATCAAGCACAACAGAAGAGTGTTTTCCTATATATGTTTACAATAAACAGTATGTCAAAATGGGCGTACCTTTGGAAGCATGAATGGTCCAATTCATGTTTTAGGTCCTCTTCACGAAGTTCAAACGCTAGTAAATGGACAACTTCATCCCTAAACATAAACCAGAAGATCAAGCACATTTGAATCATTACACGCACTACAGGTAATTGACACGACAAAAAACAACAACTGAATCTCACCTCTTCAATGCCGCATTGATAAAGCTCATCAAAAGATGTCGCCCAGAATAATTTATAGAATCTGCAAATTTAGATAAATAAAATGGTAATTAGCACAGCTCCTCGCATACAGCTAGGTGAAATGGCATTCATGGAGGCGAACAACATGTTACCTTGTATTATAATGAGCCCTCCTCCCTCGGTTCCCTGGATTAATTCGAGCAACATGAATGAAACAGACCCAGTATCCAATCCCGGTAGCTTCGGCTAGCTAGCACACATTGGATACGCCAATGTCTGTATAGTGAATTCAGGCGTCCAAGATCAGAACGAGTATTGTAATAAAACGACCAACGTTTGTATATAAATCCGACTGATTACCAAAGGAATGTACATGTCCAATTCCCTGACGTTTCCTCCTACTACCGCGCATACAATGGTCAAAGTAGCATGTCTGTAACCTAGTCCCAAAACTGCAACTCCCGACCACTAGTGTCATCTACACGTCACACGGTACTTGTAGTTTTAAAATGCTAACGGTTCGGTTCAGCCGCGGCGCGCTGCTCGCGGCACGGCGGCCACGGTGAACTACGCTACCCAGAATGCACCGCGCGGACAACCACAAGAGGCTGTGCGCGCGCCGTGGAAGTCAAGGCTGCGGAATTGTATTTTTAGTCGAAGTCGGGCTCCGCGCGCCGCTCGCAAGACACAAATAACTTAAGAACAATCACCGGTGCCAGTATGCATTTTGTGTACGGATCTACACAGCGCAATGGCGCCTTCTTAGATGGCATTTACATACTGCCACGCTTCTAGTTTGATTCGGGAGGATTGTGTTTGCCACCGGGCTAGCGGTGACGAAGAAAATGAGCTACAGATAGCTCCAGACAATTTAAGCGTAGTTCGCTGCCGCTGCTGGGGACCCACTGTTGTTTCTCGGTTACCGGGGTGAACGGTGTGTAACGACCCTAACGTGAAGGCGGACGCGAGGCTCATTGCCCTCACCGGACGGGGAAGAGTGGACGGGTTATCGGGTCGCCGATCCTCCGCTCCGCTGCTAAGTTGGCTGCGCGGCGCAGACACGCCGGGGGACGAGCACAGCGCGACGGCTACTACGGTGTGGCTAGCTCGCCTGCTGCCGGAGCCAAGGCCTCGCTTCTGAGGCGACAATGCTTGGGATAATGTCCGAGCACCAAGGTACGGATCGCCGATATACCGAGAGCAGGGGACGGTTTCCCCCGATCAAACGTGTGCTGTTTTGAAAATGGGGTTTGCTTGTTGGGTTTACTCCCCGCCTGGTGTCCCTTTTGTAGACGGTTAAGCTGAGGCGAAATGTGTGACGACATTTGGGTGAAGTTGAATATGCGAGCGGGGTTTTTTACAGCCAACTCTTTACTTGAACGTCAGCCGCACACCGAGATTGTATGCAAGTGCTATTTAATTGCGATGATCGCGATGTGTTGTGTTAAAGCCAGCGCCAGTCTTGTTTGTGGCGTTAGCACGTAGCGCTAGCTAGCAAGCTGTCTGCTGCGCGCCACTATATAGCATGTCGTCCACCATCTGTATCCCCAACACTAAAACCCGTTTATCATCAACGCTGTCCGCATATCGTTTTGGGGGACCTAGTTTAACAATAGTCCACTGCGTTTGGCGTCAACGTGAATACCGACAATGCACGGATCGATGCACGGAACACATCCCCATTAAGCTAACGGATTTGTACGCCACCATTACATCTGTAGCCGAGCTAACCGATGGTGGGTCTATGACTGGATCCCAGACTAGATGCGTTTCATGGACCTATCTGTCGGCCTCGGCTCTTCCCAGAGACCTGCCACCATGCCACCCCCGCCCAAAGTATCGGTGGGCATCGGCTGTGGGGAACGAGGGCTCGTCCGTACTTGTTGCGTCCGAGTGCATCCTCGGTGCTAGCAGCCCACCTAGCATGTTGGATTAGCCCTTTTTTGCAGAGTTGTCAGATAATGCTCGCTAGCTGCAACCCGTATGCCTCAAAACTCGCACCCAAGTCCACGTTTTCACCCGCCGACTGAACGGACGTGTCGTTGAACGGAGAATAATCATCGAAGCTAAACATCCAACAAACTAGCTCAACTGGCTAGCCAGCGCCACTAAATTAGGGCTTTCTCCCAGTGGTCATAGTCGCAATTGCAATTGTCAAAATTGTTTAGGGTTCTTTTAAAACTGCTTGACTTGTGGGAATCACTTCACTGCGTTCAACGTTAACTTGAAGAACAACACATGTATCTATCTCGCTGTAATGGTGACAAACAATTACCACATATTTGCTAAATGTCAACATTTTCTCATCCTTTTTAGATTCATTATTGACATGCAAGACTGAGCCTCTGGTGAGTACAATTTGAATAGGTTATTATTCATTTATTGTCGCCTTTAACGCCCTTAAGCGTCTACATATTAACATGAACTCAGATTAAGTTGCCTACCATACAGAATACAGCCTAATAAAAGTGACTTCCCTCCATTCTTTAGCCCCCTGAAAAGAGAAAGAGGACAGTTGAGGACTTTAACAAGTTTTGCAACTTTGTTTTGGCTTATGCCGGCTACATCCCCAGCCCTAAAGAGGTAAGTGATACCATTCAGTTGCTAAGGAAATGGCAAGTAATCAAATAGCGTTACAGACGTGTCTCATACCTGAGCATTGGCCAAACTGTTTTTTTCCCATCCTTCCTCCTTAGGAGAGCTCATGGTCGCCCACGTCGTCCAGCTCCGCTCACAGCTCGGGTCTATCGGGAGATGGGGGTGGTGGCGGCGGGGGCGGTGTCGGCGGAGGCGGCAGCTCCATGGGTGCGACCTGGGGAGACGGCAGCTCTGACATCCACACCATTCACACGTTTGTGCGCAAAGCGCGCGCCAACAAGGGCAAGAACATCCGTCGCATGCACTCGGATAGTACCCTGCTGGACAAAATGCGGCTTAAGGACTCCCTGTACGAGAGCCAGGTCGGCAACAAGGCAGAGCGCAAGAAGGACAAAAAATTTAAAAAGCTGTCTCTCGGCTCGGCCATGACGGTGGCGGACAGTGGCAGCAGCGAAGGAGAGAAGCGAGCGCGCATCAAGCGCAGTAAAAACCCCAAACAGCCCAAGGCACCAAAGAAGCTCAAGAGCTCCACCACCCAGAGCGAGACGGACTCGGAGGCGGGCCACGTACCCGGCACGCACCCGGAGGCGAGGCCCGTCCGGGACGAGCTTCTGGCACATGGAGTGCCATCCCCCGGCGCCCAAGGGCCCGGCAAGGTCCAGATGGACGAGTCCAACCGGGAGGCTGAGATGAGTTCGAGTGAGGGCGAGACCTGGATCGCAGATGAAGACATTATGGTGGAGTCAGGTACGTCTGTCCACATGCACGTTCATGGTACCTTATGTGACTTGTTGGTTATTGCATACTTGGCTTAAGGGGCGACGTAAAGACTAAGCAACAGACGTGTTTACTAACCCTTCTGCTTTCCTTGTGTTGCGCCACAGGTGATGACTCGTGGGACTTGATCACCTGCTATTGCGGGAAGCCATTTGCAGGCCGGCCGATGATCGAGTGCAACCAGTGTAGCATCTGGGTCCACTTGTCTTGCGCCAAGATCAAGAAGTCCAACGTTCCCGACATCTTTTACTGCCACAAGTGCAGGGACTTGCGGCGCTCTGGCCACAAGAAAGACACTTAAGAGAGGAAGGAAGTGGACGGAACAAAACTCACCAGACCTCCCACGAGACCCGTTTATTTGTTTATTTGATTTCGTTCTCGTCGTCGTCGTCCTCAAAACGCCTAATCCCTGCGATGCCTAACGCCACGACACCCTAATATCTCCTCCGGGTGGAAACTGTAGGTGATCCTCTTCAAGACAATCACAGCCATTCTCCATTTGTCAAGTCTGCTTATCTTTATTTTTTTTATTTTTTTTATTTTATTTGCGCCCTCTCAAACAGCTCGATGAAATGCCCCAGTTTCAGTGGAGAATTGTGTCTTTTGTAATTCAATTAATTCACTTTTAGATTAACCGTAGGGGTTAATTTTGGTTTTAGATATAACATAGAATTATCTACCACGTCGGTTTCCATAGTTATTCCCAGTAGGTGTTTGTCATATTGGGGACAATTGTTTTTTTTTTCTCTTCCAAAGAAAAATACAATTGACTTTAAGAGCTGTGCCCCCCCCCACACACACACAAACACACACCTTCAATCAATGCAAACCCTTATATTGTATAAAAAAACATGTCTACATTGAAGGAGAAGTTCACTATTGTTATTCATTTAGAAATGTTTAAGGTGTTCTAGATGGGCAGCTCATTTTCCTTTTTTAAATTTCAGCAATTAGGTTGCTTTTATTTAGCAATTTGAGTTTGTCTTGAAGTGTACACCTCCTGAACATTTTCAATCTTAAAGATATTTGTATTTAAAAGAAATACTTGACTCAATCAATTTTTTTGAACTGTACACAAATGGAATATAAACGTCTGAACTTCAACATGCATGCCGAACATTGTTTTTTTCAACAGTGCACTTTTTAAAAGACGATCTGCCATATACCTGTTGCTAGGCACATAGGTTATTGGGCAGATTGACTCATTTAAATTCATTTTGTATGTAACAACTCTAAATAATTCAATGCTTAACAATTCTGTCTGGCTTGTCAGCTGTTGCTTTAAAGATACCATATACTACCATTTTATTTTAAAGTTAATCTTTAAACCTTATGTTTTTTGTTCCACATTATAGTTATCTGAAGTCATTCAGGTGGGTTATTTCATTTGTGGAAGAAGGAAGGTAGAGGCAATTGCGAGACAATGCATGAATGGTTGTAAAATATTTGTTTTTTAATTTTTCTTTCTTTCTGTAAAGCCGGTAAGGGATTGTCCTCCAATCATACAGGAGCCGTGCTATGATCGCGTCAAGAAGGAAGTTGACAGTAGTGTACAGAGCTAGAGGTTTAGGACAAATGAAATGGTGATCGAATGGTGGTCCTTTTTTTTCTGTTTTGTTTTGTTTTGTTTTACCATTACCATTTGCGTTTCCTTTTGCCAGTGGGAGAGTCTTGGTTAGTCCCCAGTAGAAATTGCACTCTTCATACCACTCCTTCAAATTTATGTACATATCCTGTTCCTTGACAACTGTACATATGTGAAAGTGAAGAGAAAATAGCCAAGCAAAAAAACTATATTTTCTGCATTCTGATATTGTTTTCTTTAATTGTAGCTTGACAAATAAAAGGTCGTTTTGGGGAAACATCATTTGATTTTGTTTCATTTTTATTTTATTTGTGATTTGTATTAATCGGTCATAAAAGTATTTTTATTTACACAATTTTCTTCATGCACACTATGAAGTGTTTGTCACTTTGTTGTCTTGCCTCGAGGGTAACATTCAACGTATAGCACCTATATTGAGAACATTGGTTAAATCAATATTGATAATCCCAATATCAGGAAGGATAAATGTATATGATGAATGAAAAATTGACCCTAATGCTGAATTCTGATTGGCGGAGATCACCAGCACCAAAGATGATTGTAGTTAGACATCCTTATTCACTGTATTCCTCCCGTATGTCGCTGGGCTCAACCTGTAACAAATGTGTATATATAAATATATTAGTATAAATACTTATTTCACCATACATATTACGTTTATATGTATTTGCAATGTCCCCCACTTTTCCAAATAATCAATGTATACTGGTGTCTTGCCTTCCTGTTTCGGTGACCGGACATTACAGAACTGCCAATGGAGTCCATAGGAGCCACTTTTCTCCTGTTGATAAGCAAGACATTGAATCCAGGTAAGCCAGGTTTCCACAATGCTATGTGTGTTTATCCATATGTGAGCCTTGTTAGCTAGTGGCTTGCTGTCATCAAGCCCAAATAATGAATGTGATATTTAAAAAAAACCTTGACAAATGATGACGATAAAATGCATTCTAATACGCTCAAAACAAAGTTAGTTTATATACTCATTTTGGTTTGGGGTCAACTTAAATTGTATGCAGTGCATGTATATTATGACTATTTCAAATGCTTTGCTTTCGCGCTTTGGACAAAATGTAAAATGTACTGCAAAATGTTCCCTATTTGTGCACATTTTCTGCACATTTAAAATGTTCAGCAAATGTTCAATTTTCGGCTCGTTTTCTACATAAGACAGCTCAAATGTTCATAACTTGCCCTACAAACCCGGTACATTGTAGTACAGCGTTCCTTTACTGTTCCTCACCGTTTCTCATTGCTCTTCCTGTTATGCTGCTGGGGGTCGTGGCGGGAGGCCGGAGGCTCCTCCAGGTGGGAGAGGAGGACGGTTCCTGCATGTGAACGGCGACCCTCCAGGTCCCAGGGGTCGTCCCCGGGAGACAGGTCCCCCTCATTCACCTCAACAGGGAGACCGGGGGGGAAGTCTTGGTCCAGCCAGCTCACCTCCTGGGAGACCACACGGATCACAGCCACACGGTCAGAGGCTAATTTGGCAAATTGTCCAGATACATGCAAAGTTTCTAGGACACTGGATTGGTCATGTGTGACCTTTAGTTAATTTCGATGTGAAGTTCAATGCGTGCGGGTCGTTTGTATCAGCGTCTCCAGAGCACATTTCCAACGTCCCAAGCGCTAAAGCAAAGCATTAGAAAACCGTGTACAAACCCACCCTTTTTGCTCTGAGTGCGTCCGGTAACACAAAAGCCGACATCTCCTTCGCCAACAGGTGAAAAACCAGCAACAACACTACACATCTGGAGAGCATCTGGAAAAAAGACACACAGTGACAAAATCAAGTTTGGCTTGTCGATATACAATCTCTTTTTTTCCCCCTAGCTTACACTCAACCAAACTACAACTGCTTATGTTATGACTAAACTCGACCGGATAACTCTCCAGGAAGAGGACAGTACTATGATGAATAAAGCACAGGCTCACCTTCACACTGCTTGGGGTCTGCTTTGGGGGATCTTCTATGTCTATGGAAGGTCTCCTATGGCTACTGAAGGTCTTGTATGGCTATCGAAGGTCTTCTTTGGCTGCTTCGGCTGGATTCTGCTGCAGGGTTATTTCTGTGCCCAATGCTGTGTTTTTGCAGAGTATTTGTAGCCGTTGTCCTCAGGGTGGGTTTATATTGAGCGTCAGCGGCTGTTTAGGCTAAGGGTGTGTGTGCTGGCGGCCGCTGGCAATTAACATCTGCTGGCTGGCGCTGTCATCGACGGTATTGACTACACACACATGCACACATACACACACATACATGCATGCATACAACACACACACGTGCACACACGTGCACACACACACACACACGCACATATACGACAAACGCACACACACACACACACACACACACACATACATAAATGCAACACACAACAAACAGACACACAAACACACCCCTCCCTCACGTACATGTATCCTCACCCATCATCCTTTTTGGTAGATATGAGGATGGATGAAAAAGTGGCGATAAGGGAATTGTTGTGGGTGTTTAGATTTGTTGTTTCCCGGCTCGTCTAAAAGGTCTTACATCACCCATACACAACCTCTTTTTAGGTTCCATCTCACTGGGAACATTTGTATCAGGGTTCTCTTCCATCATATTTTATGTTTTTAGCAACACTGTTGTCTTTAAATGGTAGAGTAAGACTTGGCTAAGACTAGGCGCTCGCAATTCCTCTATTGCTTATTATTTCATTTCATGTCATAAAAATGGAGGGGTTGACTGAAAACCACTATCAACTATCGTCAATCACTAATGGTCATTGGACAATCACCATCAATTCTCATAATAGTGAGAAAAGCACATATTGCCGACTGTACGCTGATATGGGAGTGCTCCCTTTTTGTTTGTGGAACGGAGAAAACCTGATTGGTGGGGGGGTGTTCTGCCCGAGTTACTCTGAAGATCGTTATCCAACGAAGACCACACAGACAGACAGACAGACCCTCGTTCTCCGCGTACACAGAAGGAAGACATAGTAGGGGTGGGGGGGAGACACAGAGACAGAGAGAGAGACAGAGAGAGAGAGAGAACCATGGTGGGGGGCGCCTAGAATATGCACGTTCCGACACGTTTTCACTTTTCCCCTTTTTCCCGCCCTGCTCTGATTGTTTCTAATTATAGAAGGCCGGCCTCGCCAAACATAGAATGAGCGCTGATAGATTAGCAATGTATAAATAAACCAAAGTAGGAAGTGTTTATGGAAGAGTCGCCGGGTGATATGTCGACATGGGCAGGGGCTTGATAGTTCTTACTGATTAGTCTGGTTTTTTGAGGGTTTACTCTCTCTGTAGGCCCATTCTACTGTGTGTATGGACCTGGGCATGCGCATGCCTGGAAACCTGTTATCCATACAAATGTTTAAGTTATGCATGGATTATGTATTGTGGGGGCAAGGGCATCACTTTGTGTTGAAAAGTGATGGGGACATAAGGGCTTGGATAAAAAAACATTCTTCTCAAAGCCTCCTCATTTGTTAGTTAATATTTCTTGGTGCAAGCTGTTTTTTAGAACTTTTTTTTAACAAATGATGCTTTGAAAAGGTGATGGGGAAAAGCATTCAAAAAGTGGTGGGGGACATCCATGTGTGGGGGTGTTTATGTTAGGGGTACCCACAGTTTTAGGCTCTGTGGGCCAAAATGTAATCTCACCAATTTATGAGAATGTTACAGATAATTTTGAAATTATCTGAACGTTACTTTTTTCTCAATGATGTATACTACAGCAGTTCTCCCCCAAACCTTTATTCAACATTTTAACAAGGTTTTTTCTTTCTTTTTTGTAAGTCATGCCAAAACAGAAAATTCTAGGAAATAAAGGTTGTTTTTGATATATATTTATATTTTTTTTCTGTTTGATACAACTCATTGTTTGAAAAATGTTTGATCCAACTGATTATGTAACCTATTTGTTAAGAAAATACGCTGTAAAAGAAATGTAAAAAAACAAAAAAGTTCATTATAATAACTTAATAAACTAAAGCTGAATTGTTAAGCCGAGGAAACTCAAGATCTTTTATACCAATTGATACCATGTAAAATAATATATGTCAATGAAATAACACATTAATAGCTGGATAATAAACAAAGACTGCTCGTCCACACGACTGTGGTGCCAATGTGTCTGTACGTCTGTCTGGCCGCCTCGCGTGGACGACTGCTTGTTGACAGAATTACTTCCTTATGAGCTCCACCCCCCCAGTGTCTCGTGCTGGGGGGTGGCTATAAGTATCCCACATTGCAGCAGGTGCCAAATATAGACATGCAAATAGTGGCCTTCGTCAGGCTGCTAGAAATAATCAGAAGATAGGAAGATATGTCAATAAAAATGTGTTCTAACGACCTAATGATCTTCCATCTCTGTTGATAGTATTTGAATATTCAACTGAAAATTAAACTGAAATAAATGTACTATAGATATGGACACAGCCCTGATGTACTCATAAGAGAGAAAACACGCAAACATATTTGTGTGTAAAATGGTGGCCCTGACAGAATAAAGTTTAAACCTTTTACT
Source organism: Merluccius productus (assembly GCA_027122695.1). Taxonomy (NCBI): domain Eukaryota; kingdom Metazoa; phylum Chordata; class Actinopteri; order Gadiformes; family Merlucciidae; genus Merluccius; species Merluccius productus. The sequence goes on along the minus strand of JAOPJI010000054.1, from coordinate 2,184,693 downwards.
TTTACTTTACTTTTTGTTTCATGGTTTACACACACACACACATAAGGTTTGATAAGCAAATTAATTCAGAAGTGAAATCCAGTTTCTTTCAACTCAGGATAATTGTGAAAACACATCCCATCTCCTCCAGACATTGAAAAACTGATCCATGCCTTTATTTCATCCAGACTACTGCAATTCACCTTAATTAGGTATCGCTCAGAAATCTACCTCCAGACTACAACTTGTTCAAAACGCTGCAGCCTGGCTATTAACCAGAAGTAAAAAGAGAGACCACATCACTCCAATCCTTGCAGCATTGGCTCCCTCCGGTCCAGAATCCTACTCATCCCTTTAAAGCCTGCATGGTACTGCTGCTCCCTATATCTCGGACCCCATCTGCCCTTACTAGCAAGCCCCTTAGGTCCTCAGCACAAGGCCTACTAGCCATCCCAAGGTCCCGCCTGAAAACCGCTGGAGATGGGGCTTTCTACGTCGCTGCACCCTCCCTTTGGAACAATCTGCCAGTTGGTGTTTTTAAAAATACACTTGCAACATATTTGCAACATATTTTTATTCACTTGGCCTACGGCACTTGATGCATTGTTTAATTTCTGTATTTGTGTATGCACTTTATTGCCCGTTTTTATTGTATCCCAAATTTGGACTGTGTGTGTATTGTCTGTGTTCACTTGCACTGTAAAATAATCTGTACAGCACTTTGGTACACACCTGGTTTGTTTTTAAGGCACTTTATAAATAAACACACACACACACATATATATATATATATATACACATATACACACATA
>JAOPJI010000054.1:2163974-2174879 GCA_027122695.1 Merluccius productus | reverse complement strand
TTTTATATATATATATATATATATATATATATATATATAGTTTCTTCTATGTATGCTAGGCATCTTGCTAATTATAGCCCATATACCGTGCGCCTAATTCAATATTACGATGAGTTTCTCCTGTGTCTACTGATGATGTGTGACATCATGGGGAAGGTGACGAGTCTATATATGGAATGAAAAGAAAACGGCTGTTTTGAAATTGACCTGACGAATATCCATCATGGATCGAAACGTCACGATTAATAAATAAAGAAGTCTAAATGATATATTGACGATGTGCGTACAGCTTAGCTCTCACTAAGTTATGCCAAGACTCTCATGCTTTTCTACTTCTGTGTGATCATGTGCATGCTTCGTGCTTGTGACCGAAAGATGGAGATCCAAGCGCCTCCGGGTACCACCATCGGCTATGTCACCCAAGACTGGCACCCATGCCTGCCGCGCTTCTCCATCAAGAACGCCAACAAGGAGAAGGTGATGGAGCTGCAGGGGCCCTGCTTCGCCTGCAACTGCTGCGGTGACGTCAACTTCGAGGTGAGCAGCTGACATGGTTTTCCGCTTGCTCCTTTAGCAGTAATTTTTGGCCTTTTTTGTAAAAAATAGTTTGTATACTTTTAGCAGGAGAACTTCCGCCTACGAGTTTAAAAAAATGCGTGACAGTCGTAAAGGTTTTAGAAAAACAACGTACACATTGGGTTCCATAGGAGCGACGGGCGTTGTCAAAGCCTACTCTACACTCGCTTGAGCAGAGTGTGCAACCAATAGAAAGCTACCACGCTGGAAAAGCCCTTTTAACCGGAAGTAGCAGACTTCTTGTATTACAGAGAACCCCCATTTCATGACTTCATACATTTTAGTCAAAAAAAACACAAATGTTCACCAACACTATGTGAGTCCCAAACAGGACCGTTTTCAACTCAAATTTGATTTTGGGGTTTACTTCCCCTTCAACGTTTGACTCAAAGTCTGAAGAAATTCAGTTTATTGGTTATTTTCCATCCAAATCCACTTCTTGTCTTTAGTTGTAAAGGGTAATCTCAGACTTCAGATTCCAACTTGTATAATCGTTACATATTCTACGCTTTGCATATAAAGCCTGCAATGGGCTATGGCAAGGTTGCCTAGCGTGTTTTGTCATGTTTGCACCGTCCAATTACATCTAGAAGGATTCAAGCACATTCTTTATATGTTTTGTCCCCCGCTAGACAAGCTCTGAGCGCCATGTCGTTGTACAACCTTTCAGCGTCACCGGAAATTGAAGTATATTTCAGGCTTGAATTAAACTATGAAACCAGGTACAGGGTTTCTCCAACCGAAACATAAGTTGACGTGAACGATTTGTCCTTGCCGTGACTTTCCTGTTGAACAAAGATGATGTCAAATTCCAGGTTTGTTATGTGAAATACCTGCCATGTTTTTGTTCCATCCATGGAGGAAGCGATCTGGTTCATTGAATATCTCTATGTTGGCACTCACAAGCAAACCCAGCTGGTTGGAAAACTCTGGGGAGGATTTTATTTGAACTGAACTGGAGTCTGCCTGGACAACATAGAAAAATGTATCATGGCAATGAAATGTTTACGACAATATACCATTCTAAACAGTCCACCTGAGGGCCATCGTCATATTAATGGTGTCAGACTAAAACTAGTTTTACCTTACAGTTTCAAACCTCACATTTTGATTATGTTACAGCCATGTTTTTAGTTATAACAATGAATTGTGTGATCTCCGCCTGCAGCTGAAAAGTAAAGATGGAAGCTCTCCAATCGGCCGCATCAGCAAGCAGTGGAGTGGCCTCCTGAAGGAGGTGTTCACCGACACCGACAACTTCGGCATCCAGTTCCCACTCGACATGGACGTAAAGATGAAGGCGGTGCTCATGGGCGCCTGCTTCCTCATCGTGAGTCCTCGTCTGGCGAGCATTGGGAGAGTGTGACGTGTTTTTGATGTCAGTGATGTGTTGTCTTTCAATCCCTTCTTTTTTTCCCCCTTCTCAACTCTGCAGGACTTCATGTTCTTTGAGAAAGTGGGGGAGGCGAACCAGCGAAGCACAGTCTTCAACTAACAGCTGACGGAAGAGGACGATGACACGGAAGGGGACGATGACACGGAAGGGGACGATGACACGGAAGAGGACGATGACACGGAAGAGGACGATGACACGGAAGAGGACGATGACACGGAAGAGGACGACGTCAGTGGTCTTTTAATTTTTTTTATTTTCAACTATTTCCACTCTGTTCCGCATAGCATGATTGCTGTATTGTAAAGCAGGAGGAAGCCATAGTTATAGAAATGCTAACCTTTTTCTAATGCAAGTGATTTTGATGTTTGATTCAAAATGGCCTCTGAAATCAGCAACTTCTATCTTGCCAAACAATACTGCCTTTTCTATGGAGTCCATTTGAAGACACCCTTTTTGCCAGTCACTTGTGAATGAATGTCAGTTTAGGCTCTCACTCAAAATATCTAAAGCATTTTATGACTGCTAAAGTGTATTAAGCCATTGCCTTTATCCAACAAAATACATGTCTAAGCTTTATACATACTCTTTCACAATACTATGCCTTGTCAGGCATTTTAAAGATAATTGTTACAAAAATGAAATGTGCTTCATTGTTATGGCATTATAGATGGCATTCTCATCAACCTGTACTCTACATTTAATGTAACTATAGACCGAAACAGCAGTATTTAGATTAGGAACAGTCTTGTGCAACAATCATGTGTATATTACTATAACGTTCGCCAAAGTGCTTTCACTCTACCTCTTTCTAACCAAACCACTATGCTATGCAGTGCTGCCTTACTGGGGACCAAGCAGATGATTTCCTATGTGGCATTATGAGACTGGTGTGGCTTTTAAGTGTTGCACTCTGGTGAAGAACAGTTTCTGTTCTCGTGGATTACCGCAGGGTTTTTAGTTGGCACCAGTGCAAGAGAGGAAGAGAGATGGATGAAAGACAGTTTCATAGAAGAACAAGGAAGGTGAGTGCAGGAGGAAAAGGGAAAAAAAGAAGTTGAGGGAAATTCTGGTTTCCTAAATTCAGCGGTGAGGAAATAAAGATAACAAAATTTGCATTTGTTCCCAGAGAAAGGGCAAATATATGTCATATATCTTTGCAAATAACCTAAGCTTGCTGTTGCTTTTGAGTTCACTCCCTTTTACAATTGCATGGACCTTGTGAAGAACAATTGGCCGTGACTTATTTGATGAAGGTGCACAGTAATATTCGCTTGTGTTCCCATTCACAGAGAAAACCAATCATTAGTTTTTTGTTGTTTTCATCGACTGTCTGAGATTCATTTGTTATGTGTTGTTGAAGTGTCCACAACCTTTATCACAGAGGTGAAGTATAGCGGTGGAAAAAGTTCCAGCTCATTAAGTTAATAAGGCGTCTGTAGGTGTGCCAGTGCCCATAATTAAGGTCATGAGATACACCTGGGTTTTGTAACGCAGTGATATGTTATACATTTTATACTGTTCTGTAATCTTTGTTGAGCATAACCTTATCAGAAGTGTCTTCTGGTACAAAGATAAGTCAGTCAACGGGGTCAATTTGTCGTTTGAGGTTACCTTTGATGAGGCACCTAAACAGACCAGATGAAAAAAAACATCTCACCAGCTTCTCCAGCCCTGAAGAACAGTATGTAATATACTTTAATATAATGGCAAACTGGCAAGTTTTTGTGTGTGTAGGTTAGGTGGTTGTTCGTCATCTATGGTTTGTATGCCTTTATACATTTCATTAGTCGTTAATTGCGTCTCGCCAATCCATCCAAAACGTTTTTGTTTTTTTTATAAACAATGAATTCATATATTGATTTTGTATTTGATTGCACTTGGTCTTAACTAACAATGCAAAACATTAGTTTAGTTGTTTTTTTTGTTCATGAACCGTCCAATGCTTGTAGACCTGAAATTAGTATCTATGCAGTTGTGACCAAACAGGATATTCAAACCACAACTTCCTGACTAACATCAGGACAAGCAAACCACATGTTTTTGCAAATGGGGTGAACTGTATGTTAATGTTTTATATAAAATAGTTGATTGTTTTGTAGCTGCTGTCTTGTATATTGTTTTGCACTCAATGAAAAATCACCATGAACATAAATTGATATCAAGTGTTTTCTGTGTTGTAGTGTGGGTCATCCACACAATTCCCTGAATGCTTTGTGGCAGGAAGCAAGGCCATGTGACCTTGTGATAGGCTGCGCCTCAATTTAAAAGGCACATCTGTGAACAATTGGAAAATGTGACACACATTTCTCTCTGCGCAGGGCGGGACAAGAGACCTCGGTGATCTTTCTCCTATTCACGTTTACTTAGTCTGTGGTCACGTTAACAAGTAAAGGCACTGATGTCGAGAAAAGCACCGTGCTTTGCGGACGCATTATACATCCATGTGTGCGAATACAGTTATAGATGTAAGTGGCGCGATTTTATGGAAGTACATTTTTCCAAATTACGTTTTGTTAAACACTACCCCCTCCTGGCAAAACGGTATATTTACTCAACTTAAATAACGTTGCACGTGCCCAACTCGAAAATAAAATCAGATCTTAGATTTTGTTGTTGCCTACTATCCTACACCTTTCCATTGTTTGTTAGGTGACACCGCACTACACCCAAAGTCCTGTAGGCGTACACCTCCAACACACAAGGCGTGTTGCTTATCTTGAGATTAGGAAAGTGTCAAATGAGTTTATTACAAACGTGTTACTGGGATTCAAATAACCTCTTTAGTGCCGGTCATTGGAGGGGGCAGAGGTGGCTATGTTTTAATACAGAGGAATGCAACATGTGTGAGAACAGTTTTTATTTGGTTCATTGGAAACATTTTTGCCATTATGGATCTCATGTGAAGTCATAAAAAAAACATACCTTGGTTGACAATAGATTTAACTGCCTGCAGTAAATGGCCACCAGGCAGTGAACAACACACACATACAGTGTAAAGGATCCGGGCCCACCAATATCCCGTGATCACATGCGTGAGTTTCCACCAATGAAAGAACAGATGCTCAGAAAACCAGCCAATGAATGTTGATTGTTGTCAATGTTACAATGTTAAAGGTTTTATAGGACTGTAGTCAACACCTAGTTAGTCAACCCCCCCCCGCCGCCGAATGTTGGTGTTCCTACATGTGACCTGCATGTACTTCCAAAAGTAATGTCATTGGTTGACTTTGGACAGTAAGCAGCCATTTGTGGCCTTAGTGCAAGTGTGGTTAGTAAAATAATCACTAGATCTGTCTTATATACATTATATGTGATGTTTTGAAAAACCTCAAAAGGTCAAGGTTATCTTCTGGGACAAGAGAGAATATAATGCATGCCTTTTTCCTGAAGAAGAAAGTCCTGGAGAGTCGTTTAAAAAAAAAAATTTAGTTTGCATGTTTGTCATTCGTCATAATCCATTATTATCGCCATCCATGAAGTCCTGAGGTACATTGTTGTCATCAGGGCAGCCGTTGGAAGACTAGATGTAGTTCTTTAATTGAATGTCAGACGCACCTCATCCACTACTATTCCAGCAGAGCCAGTAGGGACGTGAATCCAAATGTGCTTGCTGTAAAGAGCGTCTGTATTAAACTTCGATGAACTTTGATGACAGGGGTGGGGAATGGATTTCAGGGGGAGGAAAAAAGCAAGTATTTCAACATTTTAAAGGGTCTTTGTGTGAGGTAAGTGTTAGGGTCTCTCCCTCTCTCGGTCTCCGGGTCCGGTGCTTCGATCTTCCCGGGTCAGTCGGATCAGGTAGCGGCTGGCAAGCTGCAGGTTCCACTGGTACTTGGACAGGATCCGTGTGCAGTCCTCCTTGGAACAGAGGCTCAGCGAGTACAGCCGCTCCCACTGAAGACCGACACGGAGACAAAGGTCAATGTTAAGAGCGAGAACACAACAAAATATCAATCTGCATAACAAGATTGTTTTAGCAAACAAGGGACAATGTAGATTTTGAATTCCATTATGAAGCAATCCCACCTATTTTTTAATTTAGTGTTGGCGAATTACCTTCAGTTGTTGCTCAGCGCGGATGGCGTTCCCGTCGTTGCGGCGAAGGGCGCTATGAACCTCCTCGATGGTCACCCCGTGCACTGCATCCATCACCTGTCCCGGCAACACCACAGTCACCATCGAGGTAACCATCCAAGTTACAACTCACTCCAGGGGCCAGATTCCCCCAAAAATCTTCGTAACTGCTGTTTTTTTCTTAAGGTTGGACTGAACTGAATAGTTAAGAGAAACTGCTATTCACTAAAAGATATCTTAAGAAATGAATGTAGATATCTTAAGAAGTTCTTAAGAAAAGGTTCTTGGGAAAATATTGAGGATTTGCAGTTAAACACTGAGGAATTTCTTCTGAGGAAACTTCAGAATTATCTTAAGATACTTGAATCTGGCCCCAGCACACTACACAAACTTAAAGTTTTCCCCTGAAACAACCTCATACCTGTGCTGCCACGGCGTCTCTGGCCTGCTGCCCTGACGAGTAGATGTTCTTCTCCCGCTCTCGGACCCTCTCGCCCTCCAGCTCCCTGGGCTTGCCGTCCGCCGGGCCGTCCAGCATCGGGGAGGAGCGAGCCAGCTGCCCCATACGAACCAGGTTGCTCCCGACAACACCACCTTGCTGGGGCGGAGGCGGGGGCTGCATTTGAGGTGGCCCCAGTGGCGGCGGCGGAGGCTGAGGACCCAGAATCCACGGGGGTCCTGATGGGGCCCCGTGCACCGTGGGCCTTCGATCGCGGCCCATGCCATGGGGCTTGGGGCGCCTGAAGTTGGGTGGCGGCGGGCGGGGCGGCGCAGCGGGGATGCTAGCCTCGCTGAAGCGCCTCGGGTCCTGCTGCACCACCATGCTGCGTGCTGCCATGCCAACCACGCCCGCTGGGGGTCTACCCTGGGGGTCCGGCCGGGCCAACGCTGGGCTGCCATTCAGGGGCCGGCCCTGGGCTCCGCCCAGCACTGACTCCAGGCTCCTGGACATACCTTCAGGACAGTGGAGTGTTGCATCGAACATAGTTGCGAATATTGTAATGCAGCAAAATGTAGCACATTTAATGCATTAAAAACATCCTTGCAAGGTAAACCTGATAATTCTAAACGAATCCTTGCACGTTTATTGTTTTCACGTGTCTACAAATAACCCACATGACTCTGGGGGGGGGGGACTGGGAGTGTCGTGGCTGGGAGGCGAAGCTAACGGAGAATCTGAAGTGGAGGGAAATTCAAGTAGGAAGTGGGAGAGAGCAGTGTGTTTGGCATTTTTTCCTTTAGTTCCCAGTGATCATTGAATGACCAACTGGTGTTTGTCGTGGACAGTTGAAGGCCTCCCTAGAATCAATCTATGTCTAGCATGAGCGATATTCACTTGCCTCAAAACTCACAGACCACGAGCCTCTGGATTGACTCAGACCTGGTGGGCCCAACACCTCCCCTGACCCGGTGAGATCAACCCATTTGGGTTGTTTTGCATTGTTCCTTTTGCTATGTGGTTTGCTGCTTTTTTGCCTCGTCTTTGAGATTATGTTTTTACATTTTGAAGGGTATTTTTGTTTGGACTTCTTGGACAATTTGAACATTGACATTTGAATGGACTGAAATTGTGTTTTCCTCTTGGGATTTGGGAATAAAATGCAGCTTAAACCATATGTTTTAAGCTGAATCCATGAATCCAGCGTAACTGAAGTTATACAAGAAGCTTATTGTAACAATGTGACCCAAGACTTTTTGGTTTCCTTACCTGCCATCTTCTGGAGGTTGGAGCCCTCCTTCTCTCTGCTGGCTATGCTGGTCCTCCAGTTACCAGCGCTGTAGAGACCAGAGTGCGATACACATTCAGAGGAACAGACTGGACCAACATTGGAGGAGCATTATAGACGAAAAAATCCTGTTCTAAGTAACAACTTTTATGATCTTCATACTTTTGGATTTGATTCCAGATCTGACACATGAGGCAACAAAAAATACCAATTTGCTAGTTTGAGGGTAAAATCAAGCTACACTCCCACCCCCTTTTAGAGCCATCCATCTTCCCCAAGATCTCAATCTATGAGTCTCTTTAAAGAAAAAAACAGACATTAAAGGGGAACCGTGACACTTTTTCCTGATATAAGAGTGTACTGCTTCATATGGGTGTTCTCTCAATCTGCAACGCCATTTCAGTGAAAAATGTGCATAAAATACGACATTGATCCGGTATTTGCGTTCTCCATTGGTCCGATTTTGAAAAAGGAGTAAGAAGCAGTGCTCTCTTATATCACAAAATAGCAGAGTGGGACGCTTTAAGTGGACGTTGAACCTCAGACGACTTTAGAACAGGAACCCCACTGACTCATCTAGTCTCTCCGGGGTCCCCCAGCTTCGGTCGGGGTGGACGTCTCCATGGCCCTTGTGCTGCAGGCTGCCCTTGAGCGGGGCCGAGATGAGGGCCGAAGCAGGGACAGGTGCTGGGGCTGGAGCCTGGATCTGGGCCGGGGCTGAGCTGGGGCCCACGGCACTCAAGGTCGGGAGGGTCGGGATAGAGAGGCTGGCGGGGAACCAGCCCACGGCTAGGGTCCGCTGGTTCTGGCCCTTCCACTCACACAGCTCCAGTCTGCACAGGGACACAGTCCGCATAGAGTCAGTATATAGGGTGTGACGTCATGAGAGGCATGGTCAACCAGGATCGCTACGTTCCCTCCTGCTGGCTACGGGACTACAATTCAAGATGGTTCCCATAAAAATGGCTCTCTCTCTCCCCTGTGGCTCCTGTGGTCTCTCACCCATGATCTATGACAGTCACCATGTCGTTGGGCAGAAGAGCCAACTTCCTGGTTTCAGCAAAGTCCCTGGTGGCCTGCACCTCCATTGGTCGAGCCTGAATGAATATTAATATAAAGAAACATGAACGGAAGTTGCAACTTTTATCTCGCAAAAGAAAAAGTTTCATGGTGATCAAGGCACCGACTTAACTACTACGGACACGGTGTGTGTGTGTGTGTGTGTGTGTGAGAGTGAGTCTGATCCTGACCTCAGCCACCAGTGTGGTGAGCTGGGAGAAGTTGGGGCGTTCGGTGGGGCTGCAAGCCCAGCACTTCCTGATGACTGCGTACAGCTCCTGAGGACAGTCTGGGGGCCTCTCCAGGCGCTCGCCCTCGCGCTCCACACGCCACAGGATCTGGGAGATGGGTGGAAAGTTTAGTTTATTACATTTATTTTTCAGGGACCATATACAAAAACATTAACCTCGCACAAGGAGAAGAGATGCATTGTACCAGATTTAGCTACTAGCTAATTTCCATCTGCAGGCCCTTTAAAAACACAATACATAGCTCAATCAATAAAATTGTATTCATATGAGTAATTATTTCTTAATTATTATTCAGTATGATTACAAAATATGAGTTATATTACAAATTGTTTTGACATATTAACATAATTCAATATTATAATAAATGTTTATGTTAATATATAATACACCTTATAGGAGCATTCATGCAGAATACTAGCTAAAAGTGCTTCAGTTTTATATATTTCAAAGGTGAAACAAATACAAATGTTTTAGGACATTTATTCAAGACCACCTACAGTGAATTAATTAATGGGCAGGTAAGGGTTAGGGGGCATCATGCTCAACGATGCTAACAGGTAGACTGTGGACAATTGGGATCAAACCCATTAAGCTAACCACTAAATGATCCTGCCCATCATCCTAAAACAGAAATACATTTGCGTAAAAAAAACGCAAATACACACACCTGTCTCCCAGACAGGCCCAGCCAGGGCTCCTCGCAGTAAGTGAACATCTCCCACAGGGTGACGCCGAACATCCACACGTCAGAGGAGTGGGAGAAGGAGCCCACCCGCAGACTCTCTGGAGCGCACCTGGGGGGGGGGGGACGGGGATGGGAATGTGGCGGGGGAGTGTTGTTAAGTGGCTGTGTAATTACGCTGTAATGAGCTTTAAGAAGAAAAATAAAGAAAGAAATAGATAGAATGAGGGTACCTAGCAACCGCCGCTAACTAATGCCTTTGAAATAGCCACCGACTAAGTAACACAACGTTTGTCCTTATATGACTGTGCGCCAAAATGTGTGTTCAACTTTTAAACTCCATATATCCACAAGATACCTAAAAATTCCCACCCCGATGCAAATCCCACTTATTACACGGCTACTTTACGAAAGAAATCAATAATTTGACACAAAATAGAACAAACCCCCCCCCCCCCCGGACTCTCAGCTCCCTCACCAGGCAAACGGGATCCTCCGGTGGGCCGTCATCACATAGTGGTCCGTCTCCTGGGTCAGGCCACGCATCAGGCCAAAGTCCCCAATCTTGGCCACCTCTCGGGCCGCCAGCAGGACGTTGCGGGCTGCCAGGTCACGGTGGATGAAGCGCCGGCCCTCCAGGTATTCCATGCCGGCCGCGATCTGCGTGGCCAGCAGCCAGAGACGCGCCAGCGGGTATTCGTACTGCCGTGCGCGCAGCGTGTCATACAGGGAACCCAGCGGGGCCAGTTCCGTTACCTAGGCGACGACAAGAGAGGAGGGAAGGAGGGATTGAGGGATGGAGAGAAGGAGGGGTGATGTTAACGTATGGATTTAAACCCAATGAATAAACAAAATCAAATGAAAAAAATTATGTTAATTTAGTTAATGTTGAAATGTTTTCGGTGTAGTTTTCGGTACCAAATCATAGCTCTGAAGTCTTATGTAAGTATCTTTAGCAGGACGAAATGCTAAGCCATGTTAAGGAAAAATGCACAAAGAAAATATTTTGAAATGGATCTGCAATATCACAACGGCGGAGTTCAGGGGGAACTCCTTATATGGTCATGAGGTGTGTGTGTGTGTGTGTGTGTGTGTGTGTGTGTGTGTGTGTGTGTGTGTGTGTGTGTGTGTGTGTGTGTG
>JAOPJI010000054.1:2129765-2142019 GCA_027122695.1 Merluccius productus | reverse complement strand
CATTCAAAAAACCCATTGACTTCGAGACGAGGGAACCGGAAGTGCCAACATGCTAACAGATTTCCGGGTTTTAGGACAGGGGTCCATGTATTAAGGTCAGTCATGACATTTCACATTGCCACTCTTCACAAGAGCTACTGTTTCTTGGCAGAGGCCTATTAGGCATACCAATTTGGTGCTTGTTGGAGGGAGGATGAACGCATGTTTTTCAATCCGTTCCTCTTTGAATTGCAGATTTTCATTGTCGACTTTTCTTTTACTGGCCACCTTTGAACATGCCATTTCACATAAAAAATGTAGGCTACTAGGTAACTGCTGGCGAAACTATTAGCAGTAGTAGTTAACTGACTAGAAGTTAGCTACTGCGCTGTCAACTCTCAACGAGCCCAAAGCCGTGTCACACTACTACCGTACGGAAACCCGTTGGGGATGTTTCGCGGACGCCGTAGCCGCCCCTGAGGTCATGGCAACAAGTCCTGTTGTCATGGAGATGACGGGACGCAGACAGAGGACATTCGGAGCGCTGCTTGCAGTGGAGAAAGCAAACAATTTAAATGTGTTTTTATGTCTCGCAGATACAATAGTATAATAGTACATATGAAAATAATAATTTGCTCATAGTCCAGACACAGTTGTGGTTCGGTCCGGGTTCCAGACCGGAGTCCAGACTTTAAAGGTTCCCTGGTGGTAAAATAGGGGACCTTTAAGGATGACTGGTATACAGTATATGGGGCTAGGGTTGCTTCCCTTGCTAATTTCCTTGTAAACACATGCAGTGTGATGTCAAAACCAAACAGAACAGTACAGCACCATTCATTTTGATTGGTGTGTGTTTTCTTTCTCTCTATTTTAGATTGACTTGTGTGGGGAGGTGTCACATGCTTTTCAGTGTATGGGATTGACCCTGTTTACCTTGTGAGGTAAACGGGGTCAAAGTTGTTTAATCTAACTATTAGATGAATCAACTTGGATTAATCATTTAGTCTAGAAAATGTCAAATAGCAAACCCCCTCAAGTTACCAGAGTCCAAAGTAATTTGGACAGCCAAGAAAAACTAAAATATCAATTTTATAACAATCCATGAAGCAAACATTTGAATTTCTGTAGCATCAAGCAGCAAATGTTTGGTTTTTGTACTTGATAAATTACCTCATTAATTAATTGATTAGTCGATTGACTAATCATTGCAGCCCTACCACAATGCTAATCTGTTTTTTGTCCTTAATGAGTTGAACTATAACAGATTACTGCACTTGATGGCCTTTGTACCATAAGAAAAACAAATCAGATAATTGCACATATAGGGGATTATGTAGCCAAGTCAATTGAGTATCTTCATGCGCATGCCTAGTTTTCCTCTAAAAGGCTAATTCAAGCTATATTTAATAGCCACGGAAACCCTGCGTATACCATTTTGATTAGGTCATAAACTGTTTGGATGTGTATGTTCACTCAAAGCTGTAGTAGCAGTTTTCCATTCTGTAGATTCACTTTACAGTAACTTCATGATCAAACTGGGAGTGTCCTCAGTAACGGATTCAGTGGCAGGCCTATATGCTATTTTCTTCAGGCATGCAAACAGGAAGGGATGCTGCTATCTATGGCTTGATTGTTAGCCAACCACCCACCCTACTGATGCCATAATCTGATTTAGTGTTGTAATGATGGATTGTGACACACAAACCCACCAGTTGTTGGATAATTCAGAAGGTTATTCGGTTTAATAATGTAGATTCTAAAAAGGTACTTTATACACGTTACTTTTAATTTTAATTTTATTTTTTACAAAAGTGCAAACACTTTTTGATGGCAGTCCAACATTAACATTTTATGCCTTAGGTCATTTTTCAGTGTTTTACAAATGACCTAATAAATAGTATTTAACTCTTTAGGAGTAGGCCCATTTCTTATCATTTATTTTATTTATGATCTATGAAGTTCGAAAATGTAGCCACGAATTGCCTGATGTTTAGTTATTCTCTTGCTTGTCACACACACACACACACACACACTAGTGTAAGGCCCTTTTGAATGTGGGTAGATGTTAGGAGCCTCACACAGGGCATACTCACTGTGCCGTGCTAAACTCGCATAATTGCAAAAACAGCATTTCATTTCCTAATAATGGCTCAGTGTCAAGTCCAATTCAGTCTGCCTGTCCGCCGGCAGCAATTACGGGATCGTACATGTGCAGACAACTCCTCCAGTAGGGTGATAATAAGCCGCGCTCTTTGTTACGGACCCTGAACCAACTCTGGGGCTGGGAGCACGTGAAGCGGACATAATGCGGCGAGTGGAGCGTGAGTGTACACAGAAACCCGCCAACCGCCCCTTGTGGAAACCCCCTCGACCACGACAAGAGCAGGTCGGAGTCCGAGTAAAAAGGTGATTCCGTTTTTTAATAGTGGGGGATCCCGAACCACAACACCCCATATAATAGGGGACGAAATACAGCTGCTCGTTTGCGGAAGTCACTTTCCGTGTGAAAATCAGGCGTGTTGTGGGTTGGTGGTTTTGGGAGCTTTGCGTGGGGTCATTGAGGGGCGGCGGGGTTTCTTTTGTCGCCTGTTTTCTCGTACCTCTTTATTTGATGATTCTCCATAAGCGTGACGGCCAGCGGGTCACGGTACAGAAGGGCCACACATCCCATCGGATGCCCGGGTTGCATGGTTTCTCATGACCGACCGGTTAGATCCGGCGGGCCGTGTTTGTTGATGCAGTCGACCCCAAGCAAGTTTGTTGTGGTTTGTTGTGATTGGTGTTTGAAATGCTCTGCTACCTCCGTGCGCAGGGGCATCAAAGCAGAGAGAGAGAGAGAGAGAGAGAGAGAGAGAGAGAGAGAGAGAGCATCCATCCTTTCATCTGCCTGGCGGCAGACCGTAGGGAAGAGGGAGGTTTGAAAGAATCCAGGTTTGCACATCCATTCAATTGAAATGCACATTTGAGTTGATTACCGTTTTACAAATACAAACCTAAATTCATATGCAAGTCATTCATATTGCTTTATTTCGGATAGACTGTGGTGGACGCGCTATAGACGAGATGTGGCAGACAAACCAGAAAAAAGGAAACGAATTAGAATCACAATTAGTGAACCATTATCTAATTGGATACATCTTGGAAACAGATGTTTTTCAAGCTCTGACCTTGTTCTTTAAAACCAGACGAGAAGCGTCACCACTAGCGTCTTGGAAGAGCCTACGGAAGTGCGATTAAGACCTAGGGTTATTTAGCTTTTTGTAGACCTACAAAGAGTACACTGATTTTACATTCATTTGGTTGATTTGTGTTCCTCTGATGCTAAACAGTGTATATGCAATTAGTTCAGCATCTGTGTTACGCTCAACCCAGAATAAACCCACAAACAAACCATAATAATACATACAAGTGTTCTGAATGGCATGTGAAGATAAGAAAACATTAGCACCGAGCAAATGCCTAAAAACATAAAGTTGATCATATGCTTAAATTGAAATTTATTTTTATTTATAATCAGAAGCACAGGGCCACAGGGGTTGTAATTTCACTGTTCCCTCTTTTAAGTGTGTGTGTGTTCCTCTGTGTCTGTGTGTTTTCTCTGCATGTGTGTTTTGTGTTTGTGCATATGCGTGTATGTGTGTATGTGTTGTGTGTCTGTGCAAGTGTGTTTTGTGATATGTATGTTTTTTCTGTGCCATGTGCGTATGTGTGTGTGTATTTTCTGTGCCAGTGTGTGAGAGCGTGCTCTGTATTTGTGCATGTGTGTGTTCTGTGTGTCTCCCGGTGTGTTAGTTATTTAGCCCCAGATAATCCATTTCACACTGATATCTTAATAGTGCAAACCCCTTCAAATGACCACAGATTGTATTGCACACACTCTGCATTACTTAGGCCGGTTTCTCTAGGAACCCGCAGGCCCACTGCGCTCCAAACCTCTTCACAGAAGTTCTCTTGCTTTCACCTCCTTCGCCATGAAGAATCCCATTTAGCTCAGTGAACTTTACCCCTTATGGATGCTGTGTCTTTCCGCTCTGTAAATTAATCTGCAATATTTGGTTTGGCTCTATTTTGTCTCGCTTCTTGATGCGGTTGTCAAGCATTTTTTGGAGGCAAAATATCCACCAAGTCCATGGATTGTAGGGATATTGGAATCAAAAAGAAAAATAGGAGAGAAATTCCGATGGATGTTCACTGGGAACATCCCACAGGGAAGCTGAGATTAATGTACGCACGTCCACACACACGCACGCACTATACACACTTTCATGACTCCCGAGATGGAGTTTTCCAAAGTGTGTTGTGGCAGAGAGTGGCATGAGGTTTTTATCCTCTGGAGAGAGTGAAGCCTGCAGCACGCAATCACGCACTGACTTGATCTACCCTGACTGCGGGGTTCAGGGCTGCGAAAACCCGATCCTTCTCTTCTGGGGAAGACCCAGTGCCTGGAGCTTTGACGAACGATTCAAGCTGCTCCACGTTCATGAATATTTGCGCCTTCCCCGTGTGTCAAAGACGTTTCAGTGGGTGAGGCGGGCGAATATTTTGGCACACGGGCAGAGGTATCCCATTACCTCCCATTCATATTCAATGTCTCCCCTAACCTCGGGGCTCAGGACTCAATCACTAAACATTAGGGAAGGCTTTGGGATTACGGCGTTGTCGTCGGCTCCTCGGACACAAAAAAACCCAAATTGTGCAGCAATTTCTCTCAATACCCTTGTGGATGACTGGGTGACGCGTACCATGTAAATATATCTTTGGTGGCCAGAATAAACTGATTCCATCTGGGTTCGCTCATTCTCCTACACACACACACACACACACACACACACACACACACACACACACACACACACACACACACACACGAGGGGGAGTAGAGTGCATACCATCCGTTTGATAAAAATACATTTTTTTGCTCGAGCGTAAAACCCTGAAATATTTATATTTACTTTAACATTTCAGATCTTGTCATGCTGCTTCTAAACAGTGTGGGTAAATGCCAGTCAGTTTGTACGTTACTGCAGTGTGGATGTTCAGGGCTGGTGATTTTGCTTTGATTGCATTATATGTTCCTCTCAAACGCGTTACGAATATCCCAACACAATATGTATGCATTCTGGTAACCTAGCCTTGATTTCCTCTGAATGTGTCATGCTATTCAACCTCAATAACCACAAGGACTTTTTAGGTTTTGTTTTTCAGATGAATGCATGGTGTGTGTGTGTGATCGTGATGCTGATAAAGTCCATGCGATATAATGATGATGGTGTGAGTAACATACAAGTAACAGACTTCTCTTTAAGGAACATTATGCCCCAACATCCAAATGCAAACATGCAAATGAAAAAACTTGTACAACACTATCTATTTTACTAATGACAAAGAAACTGTAATGATCAAATTGACTTCTGAAGTCGTAGATACAAACAACCGATTGTTTCATAGTGTGACGGTCAGCAAAGCCAGCGCACCGCTCCTAACATGTTAAGATGATATGCTATCGTGTCACGGCTGAACCGCTTCTAGCTGCTAAACCGAATCATATGCCAGAGATTAAACTGCGTTTAACCCAATTAGCAATACTTTAATGCGTGAACTCATCTTTGTCGTTTTTTTGCCATGTTGGCTCAGGATGAATGCACAGAGAAGGACGCCTATCGCCTCATGACCTCTTTAGCCAGGAAGACTAAATAAGCAGGAGGATTATGGGTAATATGCTGTCTCTCAGTAGAGCCACCCACCCCCATTGAATTGTCCGTATAGAAAGACACTGCAGTCTAGACACTGCAGAACCTCACAGCAGAATAAAAACGACACAGAGCCTCAATGGAGATGAGTTGTTCTTGATCTTAATGCACATTATCGTCTGTGACTCCCCCACCCCGAGGAGGGAACACTTAAGAGGGAGTCATTCGGGGAGAAGTGAGTGAGCGAGCGCCTGCCCGCCCGCGGGGCTCCTCAGGGCCAGCTACGTGGAACCATGACGACGATGCACCACCCAGGCTACTTTAGCTGTCATGCAGCGGTATCGCAGCGCCTTCCGCCGCGGTGCACTGACGCGTGGCCGAAGCCATTTAGAAGCGCCCCGCTTAACCCAAGCCAACAAAACTTCTGATTCCAGCAGCCTGATAGTTCTTGGAGGAGAGAGGCTGCACCACACCACCTCTGGCGGTGGGCGGAAGTGCCTGTGAGCATCTTTTGGTGCACCGCGCACACACAGACCCCCAGGAACTATACGAACGTGGCCGGTGGGATGTCTGGTGGTGTGTCAACAACCATCGTTGTTGACATGGTTGTCTCCGTTATTCAAAGACTATAGGGTGAGATTTGTGCAATGGCTTCAGGAAAACGCCAACTGGTGTCTAGAAATAAGGGGCATAAAGAAGGAAAAATGAGATGGCATTTGGTCATTTAAGGCTTGTAGGGGTTTTGGATGATTGTAACATCTTCGCTGTTTGGCCAGGATTTGCTCTTTGGCCCGAGTCCTACATGTCCTACACGAGTCCAAGCCAAGGGAGTGAGGGACCAGAAGTTAAATGGAAAAGTGTTCTTGCATTGGGAATGTGAAAGTTAAATGGCACATTGATGGCAGTAAATAAATAAAATACTATTTTATACAATAGTTGTACAGTAGTTTATATTGCGTGATTCAAAATCAGTTTTAAAACAACCATTTATAATACACAATAAGTTGTTGAAGGAATAAAAAGAGTGATGAGAAAAATTCAATTGCACTTGACATTAGTGGTGGTACAAAATGGTTGGTATACATGGTCTCATGGTTCTCATGTATTAGTTTGACTACCGGTCATTGCTGTAGAGCCAAACGCATGACTTAATCGAAACACAATTGAATCAAAACAAAGTGGGGGCGAGCAAAATTAGTTGATGGCCACATTAATATCTTCTTCTTGATAGGCTTTCAGACAAAAAGAGAGCGACTGGTGCACCGGTCTACCACCACTACTGCAACCAGCAGCCATCAGAACGAGGTCCATTTACAAACGGCAACGCAAAACAACCAGTGGTTCATGTGCAAAACAAACGTAGCATTAAAAAGGCACGGTGCGCTGCAGGCAACAAGCTAATTCGGCATAATCCTCTGCACATGAACTTTAAGCTTGTGCTTACAAAGTCAAAGGAGATGCGCCGCTAGGTGCACGGAGCTAATTAGATGATGATGATGATGATGATTCATCTTCAATGGCGTGAGGTAATTCTCATGCTCTTTTTAAAAGACAGTGGAGGGAGAGAATATGGCACATAACCGCTCGGAGCCCTTGTAATGTCTACGGCGGCTCAGCTAAATGTGGCAGCCAATGTCAGGGCAGATCAACGCACGCTTCCCAGGACTCGCTTTGGTGCCGTAATCCAGGTCTGGTCTGAATGGGGGGGGTTGACCCTGGGGGAAGCCTGCATGGCTTCTTGTTTTCTTGCCTTGGTGTTTCAAGCCACACTGCATTTATGGTGGAGAGTAAAAGAAGCGAATTCCCTTTTTTTTTTAAATGGAGAAAAAGAAAAACGTTTAGCGAGTATAAACCGCTTTTGTGATATTATGAACTATGTAAATCCTCTGTTCAAGCTGCTGTTCTCCGCTTTGGTTATGAAGGAAATGGTATGTGGTTTATATATGTATATACGGTTGTAAATATGCTAATATATAAACTAAAATATGTTTCTCAATGTCAAATGGACTATTTATGAGTGTCTTTTGGAGTTGTGTGTGAACTACGTTTGGGCCAGCAATACAAATCTTTTCGCTAGTTTACTCGCGGAGTTCAGTTTGACGCGACACAAAATGTTTCCGTCATGCTAATTAATTCATACATATATGATGCATCAGAAAGTGCAACTTCGCAGTAGCGCAGCTTATTGCATCTCACCACAACAACAATATATTTAGATGTGCTGTGTTTTTCCTAGCCTTCAATGCTCTGTATTTCTTGAAGAGAACCCCTCCCCCATTTCCTTCCGTCTGATTTCACATATCTCATTAAATTATAATCTGTTATTCTCTGCCTTAAACTAACAACAGATCATCCAGGTATCTGGCTAACCAGACATGAAATTCATGAGTCTCATATGCTAACTGGATTCCACCACAAAAAACAACTCAACCCACATAAAAATGTTAAAAAAGACATGCGTCCTTTTTTATTTTTTACTAGAAACGGAAAATTAATCTTGCTTATTGGCCTACAATAACTGATAGTCCCCGCCTAACCACAAAATAATTTGATTAAATTCCTTGGAAAATGGTGTCAAAAGACTACAGAAAATCTGCAGTTTTCAATTATTTGTATTCATCCAAAACCTCTAACTAAGCACAAAGAATATGGGGGTTGTGGAGGGATAGGGACTTTTCCTCCATGCTCCTAGTGCTCAAAACGTACTTGCATACTGAAGAAATCCGCCATTAAGACTTTAAGACATTAAACATGTAAAATTAACTTTTTATTTTGAAAAAGTGGGACAGGAGGATTCATTGCTGGGGGGTGAAGGGCCAGTGAAGCGTGTGCTTGCATATGAGATGCGTTCTGTCGTCCCCATGGCAACGGGCGATAGATGGAAAAGGTGTACAGAGCAAAGCTGTTTTTCAGGGTTTTTTACATTTTTTTAGATGAGTTACACAAATGTCGGCAAAGCAATGACGGTTTCTTTTCCCACCAATGTAATGTAAACCTCAATTCATCCGTGATGGCATTATGGGATGTCATGCTTTGCAGATTAGGGGTTCAGGGTTGAAATACCGAGGGGCATTACAGAAATGATGAAATGTGTCTGAAAGCCACACTACATGCAGAATCTGATTTGGAGCTCTGCCAATTGTTGTTAGTTAATGCGTTTCACTGTTTGCTGCCTTTTCAACACCCCCTCACCGCACGCGCACACACACACACACACACACACACACACACTTAGTACGCACACACACACACACACGTGCGCACGCACACAGCTCCTATTGCAGCGGCCCTCTCAGCGGTGAGAATGTAAAGGTACAAATCATTTCCCCTTCTTGTCATCATCAATCATAATTAGGTGACAATTTCTTCACCTTGCATCAATTTGTGCCCCGCAGATCAAACAGCCGTGTTAATGGGAGCTGCAGAGTTCTTCTTGACCGTAATTCACATCATGTGGGGAAAGAAGTAGCCATTAAAGGCCCTCTAGCCAACTCCTATAATATATTGTTTCGGTCTCCACTGTAAGGTGATCCCACACACACACATGCACGCAGGCATTCCCATACACACACTCTCACACCAACGCTCTCTCACATTTGCACACACACACACACATACATAAACGCACACACACACACACACACACACACACACACACACACTGGGGAATGCAAATATCTATTTGTGTTCAGTATTTAGTGGTTTGGCTACAGAGTGAGTCCGTTAGGTAATGCAAGCTATTAGAAATGTTCAAACAAATCTCACTGATTCTGTAATCCTTTAATCCATTAATCGGGATACAATTGGCTTTTATGACGATAGCCAATTGGAGCTAATAGACTTTTGTGCTTTGGTGTGTGTGCTGTGTTGTTGATTTACTGGCGGCGTGTTCAGAGCTCTGGTTCTTAACTGTGATTTACTCTCATTGATTATGACAAGTAAACAAGGTCCAGTTGTGTTTAGCTACAGACATAAGATAAACTAGTTGCTCAAAGCTCGCCTGTGTAATTATGAATAATTGTGACCACAGGCGTTTTCAGTGTGTGTTGTGTGTGTGTGCATGTGTGTGTGTGAAAGAGATTTTGAAACGACAATAATGGCAGCCAGTTTCCACAATCAAACTATAGCACATCGCAATTTTCAAAGAAAGTCATTTCAGTTTTGGAAAGGTGTACACATCTAGTGCTATTAAGATTAAAAACGTTTTTTCAATAATGGAAAATAGTGGTCCTTTACATTCCAACTACAACTGTATGATAATATTACATCTTTAATACTTGGGGTATAGCCTATACATGAAACAAGTCTTTTTCGTCGTCAAAATCAACCTTGGTATTTCTTCCAACGTATGTTTATTAAAGCACAAGGTGCTGATTTCACACCCAGTGTTTGATAGTTTAGGCCGCCTGTCACTTTAAGGTATTGAGAATAGTAGCGATTTGGAAGCTGATCCTGTGACTAAAATCAAAACCATATTAGCTTGAGGATAAACCAAGGAGCACCTATGCTAATGGCTAATTGCTAACTTGTAAATGCCTGGAAATGGAATCCCTTAACTTTCATTGCTAATTAGTGTTTTCTACTTTTTGGGGTCCCACTTATGACACTCACTTATGTACAAAAAAATAATAATCACACATTAAAGTGCATTAGGTGAATTACTGGCATAGTACTGGCATGGTATGGGAAAACTTAAATTGGACAACACAATAATCCATTTACAGTGCTTTTGAATAGATCTCAAACTAGTTTCTTCACCGGATTTCACTGTTAAAATGCTAAAGCTAACCATTTTGAGTTCCTGTGCTCCACTGAACTTTTAAGCTGTGTTTGTTTGTGCCAGTGCTTCAGTGCTGTTGATGAAGGTAAAGGCAGTAGCTATACTTCTCCGTTGTCGTCCATTGGCTTAAGTGTTTGCCAACAGTTGACCAAGTGTGCATGTGTGCATCTATCGAAAGTTACGTCATAGAGGATCAAAAGTGGGTTGATATTTTGTTTTGGAACGTATTGTGCTTTTGTGGTGGATAAAAAACAGGAAGAATACTCGGTAACACCCAAGACACGCCTTCCTATTGGCTGTCCTACACCCTGTCTACGCAAACTTTTCAGACAACCAAAAATGCTGTTGCGTCACCTTCCACCTGCTTTTGCATTTTCCCAACCAAAAGAAGAGCAACTGGTTTCTAAATGGTTTCCCCCCAGTGTGGATTAGAATCAAATAATCCATTCTCAAGTTTGTTGCGCTGTCTGCTGTGGTCACAGCTGAGTGTCTTGATGGGACACTATAGGCCACAGTCTCTCTCTCTCTTTTCCTCTGTCACTCTCTCGCTCCCTCCCTCTCTTTTCCTCTCTCTCTCTCTCTCTCCCTCTCTCCCTCTTTTCCTCTCTATCTCTCCTTCTCTCTTTCCCTCTTTACCTCTCTTTACCTCTCTCTCTCTCTCTCTCTCTCTCGCCCTCTTTTCCTCTCTCTCTTGCTCTCTCTCTCTCTTCCTCTCTCTCTCTGTCTCTGTCTCCGTCTCCAAGGCCAAAAACCTGCAGCTCAGAGCTGCTCCACTTTAGCGCTGCGTGACGAGAGGCGAGCAGACAGGCGCGAGTGTAACACCCTCCAGTCATGCAAAATGCAAAAGAAATACGTCTTTTATTGCGGCTCCCTGGCGGTGACATAACAATCTGGTCAACCAACCCCCCCCCAACCCCCCTACTAAATCTCTGAGTCTCTCAATTTTATTTTTTGCAGTCGGCCACAGATGAAAGGAAGACACAAGATTCAGCATAATTTGGTATGTGAAGGATTTAGACATGAAAATCCTTTTTTTCTCATTGTGATAGCTTTTTATCTGTTGGTGTATTGTTCACATTCCTTATCTCACCCAACGATTTGAGCGCAAGTACATGAATTGATGGAGTTAGGATTCACAATTGGAAAGAAAACACAGAGGCCTATTTAGTTTAGTTTCATCCTATGCTCATCTGCTATAGGAAACATTCCCGACTTGTGTCAGATGAATCTTTCATGAAGTACACTTCACGGTGGTTCATCTATCCAGGTTTTATTTAGGGTGTAGCCTCTCTGAAACGGTTTCTGGAGTTTTCCTTGTGAATAATGCATGGCTAAAAGCAATGCCGACTCCCAATCACGTCCTTCCCAAGTAAACACAGAGATTTCTTTTGAAGACGTTTGTTTGTTGTCACTGACAAACTCACCGTGGGAGGGTTGCTATTCCATCTTTAGTCCATCTCCATCGTTTCGTGGTTGTTTCCTGCAAAGATGCGAAAATGAGAAGCTGATGGAGTGTGCGTGTGTGTGATTATGTTATTACATAGTAATAACATAAACATGTTATTACATGTTATGTACAGTGGCGCAGGAGGTAACCCTAACTGCTCCCGGTGAGCTGGCTGATGCCTTGCATGGCTGACCCACCATCGGAGTATGAATGTGTGTATGAATGGGTAAATGTGAGGCAATTGCAATTGTAAAGTAGCCTGGGTATACCCATACTGCCTTGTGCGCTCGAAATTTCGATCTGCCAGACAGTCTGGTGGCTATGACCGGTTCCTCTCGCAAGAATTTGCGAAAATGTG
>JAOPJI010000054.1:2028881-2043520 GCA_027122695.1 Merluccius productus | reverse complement strand
GGTATCGGAAATTAAGAGTTGAACAATATCGGTTATCGGTTATCGGTAAAAAAGCCAATATCGGACATCCCTAATTCTTATTTTCACTGGATTCCACACCAATTAAAACATACTGAATATTATATTCCATTTCTGCCAATTCCGTTCCATTCGATGCCACTAAAACTCCACACACTGCACCTTTAATACATTCACCTCACCTGAAGTAACCCCATATCATGTGTTGCAT
Source organism: Merluccius productus (assembly GCA_027122695.1). Lineage (NCBI taxonomy): Eukaryota > Metazoa > Chordata > Actinopteri > Gadiformes > Merlucciidae > Merluccius > Merluccius productus. Next base: position 2,043,291 of record JAOPJI010000054.1, on the reverse strand, counting down.
GTGTACGTGTGTTAAGGAGTTGTGGTGGTGATGCAAAAAAACAATCATCCGATCCCTACACACCGATGCATTAGCATAATAGCATATGTACACTCTCCTACACATATAAATATACAAATATTCATACACACACACACACACTTACCTGGAGTCCAGGGACTGGACGCTGTCTGAGCTGAACGAGTCGATCACTTCCTGTTTGATCTCCATCTCGTCAGAGGAGCCTGTGTACTCCGGCAGGAAGCCCACGAGGCCCCCACTTCCGGCAGCGGCCCCGGCCAGCAGACCCTCGGAGGACTTGGTAGAGGACGTGGAGGGCCCCCTGCCGTCGAAGGCACTCAGCCGACCGTTCTCCGGCGGTTTGGACAGGATGGTCTCGATGGCCTTGTAGTAGGGCCAATCAGGGGCCTCTGTGCCCTCCTTGCTGCTGCATTTGAGTCTCCTGGAGAGCGAGAGAGAGATTACAGAGGGCATGTCATGACAAAGTCTGTGTTGAGCTTTGCAAATGTTGTGGTGTATTGTGGGTCATTTAGTGAATGGTATTCAAGAACATGACCAAAATAAATAGAACCCAGAAGGCATAATGCTGGATTTAGTTCTATGAAAGTTTAGATCTGAACATAAAAAACGTCAGACCAACAAACAAACAACTGTTACCTGTACTGAAAAGACATGTTGGTGATTTTCATCTTGATCTCCTCCTTGTGGCGCATTCCCCCCGTCAACTCCATGAACCTCTGGGACATCCTCTCATACACCTTGGCGTTCCTTTTGCTCATTTTCAGTTCATTGTGATGCTCTTCCCAAACGAAGAGCAGGGCTTTCATCTCACCATCAGTCCAGTTACGGGCCCGCCTGTGTTTTGTACTGTGCACGGGCAGAAGGTAGCTAAAATCGTCCTCAGTAGCCATTGTAACAGACAACAGCTCAGCTCCCCCCCCCCCCCACCCAACCCCCCTTTGTTCCAGCCTATTGCAGAAAATAGTCTTTAAAGGGTGAGTGTAAAAGCCCTTTGCTTTGCTAAGATCCCTCTCTAGACTTTACAGTGAGCAGACATGTGAACTAGCACACTGCACTGCCTCAGTCTCCTTTCCCCCCTCACAGCTTAGCTGAAAGAGCACTCAAAATGGGGCCTAAGGCAGGAGAGAGATCCGGTTAAAAGCTTTTAGTAAGGGGGGGGTTTCGTCACAAGTTGCCCTGGTAACGGTGAAAGGGGCCCTCTGTTTCCCCTCCCTTTTTTCTCCCTAGCCACTCCCACTAGCTCTCGTCTCGCGCGGGCTCCGCCGGCGCTGCAAAAAGCTTTTAGCTGAAAGGCTGCAGTGAGAGCGCGAGAGGCTGCTGACAGCTTTGAAATACAACACTCGCGGGAAGGGCGGGAGAGGTGAGCGAGGACACTGGCGGGGAGGGGGAGGGGCGCGTTTCCTTGGCAACTAGACTTCGGCACGCAGCCAATGCGCTGCTCCTTTTAAAAGCTTTTAGTAATAGACTCGTCCATTGTGGGCTGAAGTAAGAGGATTTGCCTTAGCGCCGTTTACAATTTAAGGCGATGCTTTCAGTTTGCACGCACTAAAATGATCAAATGATGCACTCGTTTAACACGTTGGGAGGCACGAGGCAGGCAGAAGGAAATGCAGCAACTAGATGGATCAGTCGTCCACAGACTTCCCCATCAAACCGAGAATGCGTGTTTAAAATCAGCACCCCCCCCCTCCCTCACCCTTCTCTCCCTGCTCTCCCTGCTCTCTCTCTCTCTCTCTCTCTCTCTCTCTCTCTCTCTCTCTCTCTCTCTCTCTCTCTCACTCTCTCACTCTCTCTCNNNNTCTCTCTCTCTCTCTCTCTCTCTCTCTCTCTCTCTCTCTCTCTCTCTCTCTCTCTCTCTCTCTCTCTCTTCCTCTCTGTCCTACCAAGGTAGTTGGCCCACACATCTTTCACTCATCTCACTTCATGTTAATTATAATTAGTGCCACTTTTTTTGCTATCCGTCCGTCTTAACACAATTTCAACCCGATTAGGCTCATCTGATCGGGCCAAACTCATTGCCATCTGCTCCTCAAGTGAACTGACAGACGGATGATTGACCGAAGCATCGTCTATTTACACAATGCGGTAGCTTGGCCAATGTGGGAAAAAATGACCAAGCGAGAGTTGGTGTGAAAGGTGCAGGGCCTAGTGGTGTCTAATGTGTACCATCGGTATTGTGTCTATGATTGGTCTGGTTGTTGACTCTAAATGACAGATGGGTCGGCCTTCCTAATTTTAATCCCTGAGGGATCCTCTTTGTAGAAATATATAGGCTACAGTAGGCTACTTACATTTTTTACATCTGCTTTCCTATAGAAAGTTAACTTCAATTAACGATTAAAAAAAGACATATTTTACAGATACGGTGTATCCAGGGAAATCTGGGTAATTCTGTTGGCCTTATGTCATAAACCTTCCAATTTGCAACAGCATGTTATCCATACACAGGCTTGGTCATAGCTCTCTTTTTCTTTTTGTTTGCTTCTTTCGTCCATTTAGGTTGACATAATCCACGCTTGTAATCCGAGAGAGTAGACAGACTAATCTAGAGTTAAAGGAGTCATTTAAAAGCCGGGTATTTAACAGTAGGCCTAATGTAATTGGCTTATGTGAGCAGCTGTCCCAGCAAGTAAGTTTTTGGTAGTTTGTTTGCATTTTCTCATAGGCTACATTACAAAGATGGGTAAAACGGGTAACTCGGACTGTTAGTCAAGCACAGCCTTGCATATATTATGTCATTGTTTTCTAGGCCTATAGGCCTATCATAGCTAAAATGTATGTAGGCCTACATGCATGTGCAGAATAGCCTACTGCCGAAATTTGATATTTTATTCACTATACGTGCAAAACTAATTTAAAGGGACTTGAGGCAGGATTTGTGAAAAAATAAACATACATTTTAAGTTTTTTTTAATGATAATGGGTGATGAAGCGTTCCAAACCAAAAAGAATGAGCCCACCCACATATCTCTCCGTTGCCTTGAACAGGCTGTGTGCTGCATAATGTATTGCAATTCAATAGATCAAATAGATTTAAAATAGATCTAGGGCATGTTAATATGTAGTACTCCAAACATGATTTCACGATGGGAGTTCTGAGCCACATTCCGATAGCTTTTATCCCCTTTAATATATACAATATCTTGCTTTAGTTGAACTTCAATGTTGTCAAATAAAATTATGTTTTAAATTGGTAATAGAACATTCAGTTTAACTACCCTTTATATCACGTTAAAATTACATAAAAAATTATAAGTAATGTGAAATATATGTGAGGGCCGAAAAAGGTTTAATTTGAATCTGGTGTTGGCCTGCTAGTAGACAAACATACCAGCCATGCGACAACAGGAAGAGTCACGGTCAGCAGTGGCAGTTTTTTTTGTGTGACTAAGCATTCACTCCTAACCGGTCGGGACTGGTTTCAGAAGTTTGAGAGCCAGTATGTAAATAGTTTTAAAAGACTGCTTCTTCTGCAAATTCTTAGGTTCTCCCTTTTGCATAGCTGAGACAAGGTTTGACTTTTTTTATATCCTAGCCATAGGCATCTTCGTCTCCCAATAGAACCTGTCTGGTTCCTTGTGATGTTCCCGTTTGTGTACCCTTTTCTCGCACTTGATTGCTTCGTGCTGGTGTTGCTCTCTTCCATTGAATGATACCAGCCCAGTTGTCTCAGCGTCTCTGGGAGACAGATTGACCAGCTCTGCAGAAACTCATTCATAATGGGCTTATCAGCACACCTCCAGAGCAGTGGTTGGATTGTGAAAGCTCTCATCTGACCTTTTTTTTTTTTTATAGTTCGTCATTCATCAGTTCTTTGTTGGATAAGCGAGGCAGAGCTTTCTGTTTAGTGACCTTGGCTCTATCTCCATTGTGCCACATTACAATTTGACAACTTCATGCTATTGTCAGAATTATGCTTGTGTATGCTTTTTCTTTTCTTTTTTTTCTTTCCAATGATCATGCCTTCATTGTCACATTTGAAGTCACTGGCCAAGTGTTCAAAATGTATCTCTCTAGCGATTAATAAAACATTATTGACCAAATGCAATGTGATCTAACTGAGGAATACTACAATTATTTTTTCTACCTCTTTTTGCCTAAACTGGAAGCTACCATCATGGACGTTTTCGGTGATATCAAGACGGCTTGTGACACACTGTTTGATCTGGGGTGTCTCTCTCTCTTGCCACGTTCCTTCCCAGGAAGGCATTTCTGTTGGGGCATGTGTTGCACCAGGGACTCTACACATGTTCTTCTCTGTAGCTGCAGGAGGTGAAAAAGTTTGGCACCATTTTTTGTTTCTCTCTCTCCCTCTCTCTCTACATTCTTTAAGAACAGTGGAGACAGGCTGGTACATGTTGTAGAGCAAGAGATTCGAGTGAGCAAATGGGGAATAAAAGGAAAGGCAGGAACAAGGAGGTTTTAAAAGTTGAGTTTTGAAAGAACAAAGTAATGGCACAAATTATAATCAACTAGTAAATTGAAACAATTAATTGTAGTCTGAGGTTAAAAAGTCTGGGGTTACAAAAGGTTAAAAAATGAGTTTATTGTATAAAAACAAATAAATTAGTATTGTGATTTGGTTGTTGAGTGGGGACTATAATTCTAGTCTCACTCAACTGTTGCTTCTCTTGCCTTTTCACTCTTGCCATTCTGCTTGCTCACCACCATGTTCTTAAGATTAAGATTTACTTTATTAATCCCACATTGGGGAAATTATTTTATCACTAAACTTTTTGACCCTCCGGTTTCCAAGCCAAGTCCTCTACAAGCCAAGTCCTCTACGGACTGAGATACTGCCGCCCCTCCACCCCTTAGTCATTCAGATTAATTTTCTCTTTCTTTAGTCAGCCTGTGCTTCCTTCTGGCTCTCATTTTCCTTTCCTTATCTCCATTCACCGCACTTTATTTTTTTGTGAAAGGAGAGCGCAAAACACTGATGGAGAACAGCAGTGCATGGCCACCAACTATAATTATACATTCCACAACATTGCATCTTTTAAAGGCTGTGCCTCAGTCTTCCACTAAGGCTGGGTGTACAAGAGCAGATGCAGTTTTTAACATCACTTTCTTTAATCTGTACAAGTTAAATGGCCTCTTTATTAGACATATTTCCAGTCCTGTATTTTCTGTCCCTTTGGGGCAGGATAAGGAATGCAGACGAAGATTGTTTGAGAATCATTGTTCAAGTTGAGCTAATCAGTAAAACATTACCAAAAAACAGTTCCCCTGGTCCTACTGTACTTGCACCTCACTGGTGTATAATAAACCCCTCTCTGCCACTATAATGTTGGGGTGCCAGAGTGAATAGGCCTCCTGTATCAGTGGTTATGATTTTCGCTCTTTTCCAGTGTCTACGCACTTAGGTCAGAGACCTTTTCTTATAAGACGATGTCAGAGACCAGTGTCACAAAGACATCAGAACTCCTCTGTGCAGAAGCCATAATGCATAACACATCATCAAACATCAAACCCTGCATTTGACGACAACTATGGATTCACATAGTTTCATCTGCATTGAGACACTAGGCTTTTCATGCTGGTTCCTCTTCCTTCCTATTCCAAGTGAAAGAAGTTGAACAGATTAGTCTCAAAGGGCTTCGCACCACTCACTCAACAGTGTGTTCAGCACTCTTGCCTATAGACTTTGCTTCAGGTTTCCTTTGATCTCGCTTCAGTACGAGACTTCAATGAGACATCTCAATGACTTCCATGCCTGCATCTTCGTCTGTAAACGACGTCTTTGAGCTACCCATGGTTTCTCAGGCCACCACTGTCATAATATCATCTGATGAGTGATAGATGGGGTAGCTGTGATGATGGGTGATTGACCACGTACTGACGGGAACTGCAAGGAGGTTAATCAGTAACATCCATACTGTGCTTCCATAGTTGGCTAGGATTTGTCAAAAAATGTCCAATTATCACGCCTTGGCAGAATCAGAAATGGCATCGCCCCTGTATGCTTTAGTTTCTGCAGACACCTTTTGTCTTTTTCAGGCTGAATGAAATGCAGATAACCATATCCAATTATTAAATCGGATAATTTAAAGTCTTTGTAATGATACTATTTACAGGCAACACTAATGGTCAGTCTCGGGGTCAGAGGTCCATCATTTCCAGGAAATATTTTGTGAATTTCATGTAATCTCGGGGAGGACTTTTGCAGACAAAGTGGTGAAATTCTGGAGTAATCCAATAACAAAATCTAGGCTAGATATGAAACCAATACAGAAATGTGTTGAGTGTGTTGAAGCGACATATGTGACTCGGAGGTAGGCCTTTTTTTATAGAAAGAAATGGTTTGGCTGTGTATGTTTAAGAGTCAGTTATAGGTTTGTTATCCTACATATAAGAATTAAATGTACATCACATTCTGCATTTGGATCCCGGATCCTTTCATTTAACTATAACTAAAAGGTTAATTTAGCTTGTTCATGCATGACATCTCTGGAGGCCTCGGCTTCATCTGTGTCAGCCCATCGGGGATTCAAGCCCTATGAAGTGTCTCTGATGGCTTACATACCCACAGGGCTGCTTTCATGATCGAGACTCCTTGCACTTGTTTATCCTTAGTGTGTGTGTCGGGTCCATCAGAGTGATTAATATGCACTATGGTAATCCATGGACTCTAGTCTTATGGTGACACACAGGTTATTATTATCTTTACTATACTGGTACTAGGGATGCACCGATACCAGTATCGGGTATCGGGCCGATACTTCATTAAAATACTCATACTCGGATTCGTTTTTTATTGCCGATACCACGCACCGATACCCAGGCCCGTCGCTAGAAGGCAAGCAAACCAAGCAATTGCTTGGGGCCCCGAGCTGGCCAGGGGCCCCAAGACAACGACTGGTTAAGAATAAAATGCAACGACAAACTGTGAGCGCCGCTTTGATAGTCAATGCAGTAAAGTGCAACGACACTGTTACCGGCAATACCGGAATCCCCCTCAAGGGGGCCCCTCTCAGTAGTCGCTGACAGCAGCCAGCCAGGTTCGTGATTTCTGCTGCGGGAAAATATAAACGCTCTCCAGTCATAATGAAGCGGAGGCTGAAAGACCCGTGTTGAATTTCCTCGGGGGCTGGCGCGGCGCGAACCGGATTGTTATTTGGAGTTTTTGGCGGTGTTTCTGCGGAAAGGTAAAACAGGTTATGTTACATCTTCGCTGAGCAATAAAACGTTAATTTGATAGCTCGGATAGACAGGGGGGGGAGATGGCGGCGTCGTCAGCTGGAGGTGGGAGAGGGAAGAGTAATTCGCGGAATGTGGGGATTCCCAGTCGAGCCGAGGATAACATCGCGGCGGTTGAGCACGACTGTTCTGTGAATGGGTCAGATATAGGCAGTTGGGCGGGGATGGACTATGATGAAGGAAGAGAGGAAGAGTTTGAAAGGGGGGTGAGTGGACCGAGTAGCGGGAGGTATAAAAGGAAAAAGAACGATAGAGATGAGAGGTATGACAGTGGAGAGGACGAGCCTGAACAGGATAAGAGGGAAAGTGCAGAGAGTTTCATTGTCATTTTAAGGTTTAATGACAAGGCACAAGAAATCATGAAAAAGCTTAACCCACTTGTGTTAACCTATACTCTGGCAAAGGTAATAGGAGACATACAATATGCGAAGGTCCTGGGTGATGGCAATTTATTGGTGAAATGTGCCAATGGAGAACAAGGTGAGAAAGCACTCAAAGTAAAAGAGCTTGGAAAAGTCAAGGTAGTAAGCTCAGGGAGGGTGGGGGTAAGAAATGGTGGAGGGGGCAAGGGAGTGATTACAGGGGTGCACCTGAGTGTGGATATGGAGGAGCTTAAGAAACATCTCAGAGGGGGGAAAATAAAGAATGTACAAAGAATGAAGGCAACAAGAGAGGGAGTTAAAAAAGATAGTGAAACTGTGTTAATTGAGTTTGATGGACAGGCTATTCCTAAGAGAGTGTTCCTGGGTTTCATGAGTTACCCAGTGAGAATGTACGTGCCAAAGCCGTTAAGGTGCTTCAATTGTCAAAGATTTGGGCACATAGCCCAATATTGCAAGGAGAAAAGGAGGTGTGCCAGATGTGGGGGAGAACATGAGTATGGAAAATGTGGTACTGGGGTGCAACCAAAATGCTGTAATTGCGGAGGAGCTCACTCTGTGGCTTATGGGGGGTGTGAGGTCATGCAGAGGGAGAATAAAGTCCAGAAAGTAAGAGTGGAAAGAGGGATATCCTATGCAGAGGCAGTAAAAGTGTCGAGGGAACAGAATCCTGAAGCTAATGAACGAGGAGTAGGCTTAATGGGTGGTCAACAGGTGCAACAAAGAGCAGGTAACAGGGAAGGACTATACGTGGAAAAAAGAGATTTGGTCACATTCATCGCAGGAGTAATTAATAGCACAGCTGAGGTGAAGTCAAAAAGTGAGAAAATCCAGCTGATAGTCAAAGCGGCAGTGCGTCATTTGGGGCTAGCGGGACTGACATGGGAAGAGGTGAGGGATAACCTCACTAATCAGTCGAGTCAGGAGTCACCATGAATGTTATAATAATGGTCATAATTTTACAATGGAATGCAAGGAGCTTGCTGGCCAATGGCCAGGAATTCAAGCATTTTATTAAAGAGATGGGTGAAAAACCAGATGTAGTGTGTGTTCAGGAAACATGGCTAAAGCCAAGTCTAGATTTTGTGGTGTATGGATACACAATGATAAGGAGAGACAGGAATCAAGGGGGAGGGGGAGGGTGTGCCACGTTTGTCAAGCAAAGCATTCCATATATGATACTGGAAAGGGGAGTGGATCAGGAATATGTAGTGGTGGAAATATGGAAGAGAGAAGAGAGGGTGGTTGTCATCAACTACTACAATCCATGTAAAAGGTTAGATCTGGACAGCCTGCTAAAGATACAGGGTCAAGACAGGAGTAAAGTCGTTTGGTGTGCAGATTTCAACGCTCATAGTACAGTGTGGGGGGGGTCACAAACAGATGCAAATGGACAGGTAATTGAAGATTTGATGGGTGAAAGGGGACTAGTATGTATGAATGATGGCAGAGGAACAAGGGTAAACATAGCAGCAGGTACCGAATCAGCACTGGATGTAACCTTAGTTTCGAACACTTTGGCTGGAATTAGCACCTGGGAGATCTGGGCAGCCTCAACAATAGGCAGTGATCACTACCCAGTCTTGTGCATGGTGGGGGAGAGAGGGGAAGTGAGCACAAGCAAGGGGGTCTCAAAGTGGGTTTTTGGGAAAGCAGATTGGGATAAGTTCCAGAAGGTGAGTGAGGAAACGGCGAGTAAGATCGATATCTGTGGAGACATCGATGAAATAAACAAGCAGGTAACGTCAGCAATAATAACGGCAGCAGAAAGAGCAATACCTAGGAGTAAGAACGGGAAGAAGAGGAGACTAGTGCCATGGTGGACGGAGGAGTGTCAACAGGCTATAAGAAATAGAAATAAAGCATTTAGAGAAGTCAAAAGAACTCATAATACACAAAGCTTGATTCAGTACAAAAGGGCACAGGCGGTGGTTAAAAGAACAGTGCGTCAGGCTAAGAGGGCAAGCTGGAGGAATTTCTGCAATCAAATAGGAAGGACGACACCAGTTGGGGAGGTGTGGGGAATGATTAAGAGGATGGGAGGAGACAGGAGGGAATGGGACTATCCAATTTTAACATATGAGGAGGACATAGCAGTGTCTGACAGGGAAAAGGCAGAGGTCATGGCTAAATCCTTTGTAAAGATACACAGTTCAGAAAATTTATCAGAAGAAGGAAAAAAGAGAAGAGAAAGAACTTTGGGCCAGCATCCAGGTGTGCTAGATAGGAGGGAGGGTACAGGTGATGTGACTGATGAGCCGTTCACTTTGGGAGAGATGATGAGAGCAATAAAGAGATCACAACCAACGTCCCCGGGGAAAGATCAGGTGTGCTACGTGATGCTAAAGCATTTAGGAAATGGAGCGTTACTGAAGTTGCTGAGGCTGTGTAATAGAGTTTGGGAGGAGGGAAGACTGCCAGGTGTCTGGAAAGAAGCAGTTGTGATTCCGATCAGGAAACCTGGTAAAGATCCATCCAAACCCACTAGTTACAGACCTATAGCGTTGACCTCAAATATGTGCAAGATAATGGAAAGAATGATAACAGAAAGGTTAGCATATCAACTTGAAAAGAAGGGACTGTTGGCAAACTATCAGAGTGGCTTTAGAAGGGGTAGGAACACAATGGACTCAGTGATAAGATTAGAAACTGAAATAAGAAAGGCCCAGGCAAACAAAGAATCAGTCATTGCAGTGTTTTTAGATATTGAAAAAGCCTATGATATGATGTGGAAAGAGGGTTTATTAATCAAACTGCATAAGATGGGCGTTGGTGGCAGAGTTTTTAACTGGACAAAGGATTTTTTATTTGGAAGAAAAATTGAAGTGCGCATTGGGTCAGAGTGCTCAGAAAAGTATACGGTAGGAAATGGTACTCCTCAAGGGAGTGTGATTAGTCCGTTACTCTTTATCATCATGATCAATGATATATTTTCTAAAGTGCCAGCAGATATAGGCAGATCACTTTTTGCGGATGATGGAGCTTTATGGAAGAGAGGAAGGAATATAGAGCATGCAATCAGGAAAGTCCAAGGGGCTATTGATGAGGTGGTGGAGTGGGGATATGATTGGGGGTGTAGGTTTTCAGTGGAAAAAACACAGTCAATATTTTTCACTAGGAAAAGAATCCAGGAAGAGATTAAATTGAGCATGTATGGGAAAGTATTAGAAAGAGTAGGCACATTTAAGTTTTTGGGAGTTATTTTTGATGCACGGTTGACATGGGCAGAGCAGATCAGAAGAGTAGAAGGAAAATGCAAAAAAGTGTTAAATGTGATGAGATGTTTGACTGGCAGGGAATGGGGGGCAAGCTGTTCTGCTCTGAAGAGGCTGTATGTGGCTTTGATAAGGTCTGTGGTAGACTATGGCAGTATAGCGTATGGGTCAGCAGCTAAATCTCTGTTAAGGAAGGTGGATGTGGTCCAGGCTCAGGCTTTGAGAGTGTGTTGTGGAGCGATAAGGTCATCACCAGTGCCTGCCCTTCAGGTAGAACTGGGAGAAATGCCTCTGGATATAAGAAGGATGCAACTAATGGTAAACTACTGGGCTAACTTGCAGGGGCACAACAGTTCTCATCCTACAAGAGGAGTGCTACAGGAGTGTTGGGAGAATGGGAGGAGCCAGAGGGATAATTTTGCTCGAAGAGGGAACAGTGTTGCGGAAGAGTTTGGAGTCTCTGGTTTGAAGGTGAGCCCAATAGTAGCTTTACCAGAGGTGGCGCCATGGAAGCTTGTGTGGCCTGACATTGACTGGTATCTATTGGAGGTTAAAAGGAAGGGAAAAGGGACAGTTGACTTGGTGAGTGCTTTTAGGTATCATGTAACAAATGTATATGGTGGCTTTATACAGATTTTTACAGACGGTGCTAAACAACCAGAGACAGAAGTGACAGGGTTTGGGGTAGCGGTGCCAGAGAAAGGAATTGGGATAAATAGAAGAACGTCTGATAAGTTAGGAGTGTACACAGTGGAAATGGTGGCGGTGCTGGTTGCATTAAGGTGGGTGGAGGAAACCAGTCAAGATAAGGTGTTGATTTGCTCAGACTCATCATCAGTGTTAGCCAGCGTGAGGTCTTTCCAGTCGAGTAGTCGTCAAGACGTGCTATATGAGCTGCTTCAGTCGGTCACAAGAATAGCCAATCAGGGGGGTCAGGTAAAATTCATGTGGGTCCCAGCGCATGTAGGGGTGAGGGGGAATGAGAGGGCAGATGAGTTGGCCAAGAGGGCTTTAAAGAAAGATAGTGTAGAAATGAAACTTAGTATTAGTAAAGCAGAGGTTAAGTGCATAAGCTGGGGTAAGGCCAACCAATTGTGGCAAGAGAGGTGGGATAGAGAGGAGAAAGGGAGACATCTTTATCAAGTTCAGAGGAGTGTCAGAGGGGTGAGAACGGGTAGCGGGTGTAGGAGAGAGGACATTGTGTTGTCAAGGCTAAGGATGGGACATTGTGCATTGAATAAAACATTGAAACTATTGGGGAAACATCAGACAGGCTTATGTGAAGGGTGTCAGGAGGAGGAGTCAGTGGAGCACGTGGTTCTAAGGTGTAGGAGGTATGAGGGGCAGAGGGAGGTGATGAGGAGTAGGATAAGGGAGTTAGGGGTGCAGGAAATCACTTTAAAGGGGCTACTGGGTGAGAGAGCACAGGTTAGGGTTCTGTTGGGCTTTTTAAAAGAAACAGGGGTGTTTCCTAGAATATGATGATAGGCAGGAATAGAAGATTATGGTATTGGGGGTGACGGGGGTAGGGAGTTTTTTTTTTTTGTTTGTTTGTTTGTTTGTTTTGTTTGTTTGTTTGTTTGTTTGTTTGTTTTTTTTGTTATTTATTTATTTTATTTATTTATTTATATTATTTATTTTTCCTCTTAATTTAGCCATTTATTTCATTTAGTTATTTCCCCCATGTTTGTTATGGGGTAGAATGCGGTAGAATGTAAGCCTTGTCTGACCCACACTCCAGGACAGGGGGCGGTAATGCGCCAAAAGCTGGTTGCCAACCGCCGTTAAACAACAAGAAGAAGAAGAAGAAGAAGAAGGCATCTCAACCTGCCACCGGAAATGCCACTGCGAGCTGCCGATGCCACAAATTGAGCTAGCTGTCTCTCCCGCTTTGACTGTTGTTGGGGCAAACAGCCGTCAAGAAGCGCAAGCTAACGTTATTAATATTATTATATTATTACTATAACATCAATACTATAATATTATTAACATCTATTATTATTATAATCTGGCGTTGGGACACCTGAATTAAAACTTTATTAACAACACGGAGGCGACGGACAACCTTTCAATCCCGAGTCACCCGTAAGTACATCTGAGTGCTAACAGGAGGAAGCTAACAGGAGGAAGCTAACAGGAGGAAGCTAGCTTAGGGTTTGTTGTTAGACACCGCTGAACTTAAACACACAACACAAGGAGAGATGAATTAAACAATTGACACATGTAATGTGTATATAATTATATTATATATAACACACTTGAGGGGAAGCAGTCATGTCACGCAATTGCCCAATCACTCACGTGCCAAAACCAGATGATCTGGTACACGTGGTAGTTTAAAACTACTAACCATTTTATGCACTGTAGTAAGAAGTGGTTCAACTTTCTGTCTAGATGTCATTCATGAAGTCCGGACGCTCGCAGCTGAGCCAGGGGCGGAAGTCCGGCCGCCCCAAGAAAACGGCTCCTAGAAGAGAGTGGGTGGTGAGTAACGTTATGGCATCACTAGTATCATACAACATGATGGGGAGGAGCCTAACTATCCTGTTGTTGTTGTTGTTGTTGTTGTTGTTACAGAGCACCGTTAACGACCTCTCTGTACACAAGTCATCGCCAGCAGAACTGGTAAGAAGATGCATGGACACCACCTTGCACAACCCTGAGTGTGTGTGTGTGTGTGTGTGTGTGTGTGTGTGTTTTAACCCTGTAGGCTTGTACATCGCAACATCACATCGCAATGGCCGCCTCCGTTTTGGAGGCCCAGGAGCGTTGTAATGTTAGTTATTGTAATGTTAGTTATTGTAATGTTAGTTATTGTAATGTTAGTTATTGTAATGTTAGTTATTATGTTGGTAGTCGTGTTTCTTTGGTCATTGTTTCACTGCCACACCGTTTCCCAGCGTAACAAAACAGTTTCCATTCTCCTCGGTTACGGTATATTTATATATATATGTATAATGTATTATAGGTATATTTATATATATATATATATATGTATAATGTATTATAGGTATATTTACGTTGCTTCAGGATTTTACAGAACTACAACTCTCCCATGTTGCTTTCTGATGTACGAGCCTCGTACCGTCGACCCTCTCATTGGCTGTCTAGAGTCACCGCCATGAGATCCACAAGTCCCACAACACGGCGGTGGCCCAGTGGGAGATGAAGGAGAAAACCCTCAGGAGGCGTTTCAAGCAGCTGGGGAGCCCCGCCCCCATGGACCAGACCAGCATGAGCATCATCCGGGAGGTGGGAAGTGTTTTACTGCTAATGTTTCTCTGTCTGCATCAGCACACCCCATCATATTGGGTTAGGAGGTAGCGGAGCCCCTTGAGGTTGGATTTCCGACCTCGCCAACCCCGACCTCAAAATCCAAGATGGCTGCTCCGCGCATCAACAGTAGAATACAACAGTGAAAGCTGAAGTTATAAACTGTTTCTAGCGCTGTCTTTAAATCAGTCGTACACACGGTACTGTACAACTTCTCTGTGTGGACATGTTGCTACAGGATGATAAACGAAAGTTACGAATGTAACTACGGTTCTATGAATCCCGAATGACCGCCAGAGGCGGTGCTTTAAGCACTGAATA
>JAOPJI010000054.1:2012983-2028781 GCA_027122695.1 Merluccius productus | reverse complement strand
CACACACACACACACACACACACACACACACACACACACACACACACACACACACACACACACACACACACATGCTGCTCATTAAGACCACACAAAAACACACTAAAAGACATGCATGTTATGGTCAGAGCTAAGGAACCCAAGCACTGGACACAGAGGCAGGACACAAATGTAAAATTAATTAATTGGAGATATGTAATGGCAATGCAGACAGGACTGATAGGTGAGCAGGCCGGTAGGCAGGCAGGTAGGCAGGGAACGAGAAGTGGCAAAAGAAGAACAAAGAGAACATGGTTAGACAAAGGCTACGGTACTGGGAAATGCGATTAGTGGATGGAAAGCTGGAGTTTAAATACTGCAAGGTGATTAGATTGAGCAGACTGAGCAGGTGGAGTAGATGACATGCACTGGGTAGCTGGAGCCTGGGCCATGCCCACAAACAAAGACAGACAGTGAGAGACAGGGGAGAGTGAGACTGGCATTGGCTAGGTGGGAGTGAAGTGCGTGACAATGCATATACAAACACATACACACACAGCTACTCATGTAAATACAAATTTTAAAAGAGTAAAATATGGCATATCTTTAAGATGAATCGTGAAAAGGCACACTGAGAAAAAAGACAGAATAATTGACAATGCCAGAATAATTTGCCAAAAACAAATTATATTGTCTTTGTCCAGGGTCTGGGAATTATAGACTGTAAGGATCATTTCCATGTTGTGCTGATTGAGAAATGCTGTTCCATCAATAGTGAGCTTGAATAAAAATGTAAAAGATTAACAGATGAAAAACACATACACATACATGATGTGGACAACCCCCCTATAGATAGTATACTTATAGAAAATAACTCCTAAATAAACAACTAATAACTCCATAACTAATAACTCCTAAATAAACATAACGAATAGCTCCATAACTAACACCTATGAAGAATGATGCAATCATACAAACCAATCAAAAAATATATCAGATATATTAAAAAGATATCAGATATCGTGCAAGGGGAGCGGTGACAACTCGGGAGCAGGGGAGGTTATGGTGGTCGCTGTCAAAGTCAAGACAAACAGAAAGCTCACTTCATTTGAATGATTTTGGAAACAACCATAAATAGCATTAAAGGATTTGGCCGATTTGCTAAGACCCCAGATGAATTGTTGACATTGTCTATGTCGAGATTTGAATCAGCCAGGAGTTTTGCTCAACTCACCCCCTGTCGTGGTGTACGTGCATTCTGAAATTGTGCATTTGGCAAAGCATTGACATCCATTCAATTCCAATTGAGTGTTTAGCAGCTCCATAGCTATCTTTGATATGTCCAACACAAGTAAGTGCATACAAACTGCCCTGGCTTGGTAGTTTTCTCCAATAGTGCCCACAAACGAACAAATCCACAAGTTTCGATTCTGTGTTTACATTGCATTGCGCATGCTTACAGACTTGGAGACTGAGAGGCGTGTAGTTAGCATTCTGAGCAAAGATGGTGGCTGAATAAGACACCACTAAATAAATAAACATGTGAAGGGGACATTTCCTCAAGAACACAATTACTGTTGAGAAAAATAAGGTCAAGTTCATTCTTGAAAATTACAAGAAGACCAATTATGTAAGACTTGGTCTTGGTCAATGACTACAAATTGAGCACAGCACATTTAGGTACCTGAGGACATGGTTGCTTTCCATTTTTTGGATCCCTGCTTACAATGAGATAAAGAAGGAGGTGATAAATGGCGACAGAGGCGCAGAATGGAGAAGGAGGTGATGGTGGTTGAGAGGATTAAGATCGGAGGAGACACTGTATCCACTGCATACCTCAGTCTATCTTTGTGGAACTGTAGACATTTAGACATTTTTAGAAATTGAATGTAGAATGTAGACATTTTCATGGAATTTAGAAAGCACTTTGATACATGATATCTACTGCAACTGTTTGCGCTACCACTAATATACATTTAAAAAATGTAATTAAATAATTGACCCTGATGTAAAAGTGCTTAAATGAGAGAAAGCAGAAAGATTTCTTTTACAGAGCCTTGGCCCACTGCCGGCCACAGACACTGGTGGACAAGGCCACATTGGAGAGGCAGCGGAAACAAAGGTGAGGTAGATCAAGGAAGCGTTTCAGAGCAAGACATAGAAGATGTCCTCCCGTAAGTTTGCTGTCTGTCAACCACTGTGAGGAGATGAAGAGATTGATTAAATAGTGGGAGGGGGTCTTCTATTCTCTATAGGCTGTAATGAAGGTCATGAGCTACACCTGTGTTCACCCCTACTATTACACCTCTGTGATAAAGGCCTATTGGCTGCCGTAGTTTGAGGGATGGCCACTGGCATATAACCATGACTAAACAGAAGGGGTTTCTGAGAACATGAAGAGGGCAGAAAAGAGAAAGCAAAGATGGGAGTTCAAACCTGCAGGATGAGAGACATGGTGGTTACAGTCACTGACCTTAAGACCCTGCTCAAAAAAGACACAACTGGACTCACCCACTCAGCCATAAATGGAACCATGAGAGTGTAACAATTATCACGCTATCAAGCATGTGTTTGAATGCAGGCAGCTCTGGATACAGAAGTGTATTGTTTGTTCTGCATTGTATAGGTGCTTCCTATTTTTTTCCTATTTATAGAGAAGACAAGGGACGTTGGTGTGTGCGTGTGTGTGTGTGTGTGTGTGTGTGTGTGTGCATTGTGTACATAATAGCTGATGGATGGCAAATAACACTCAAATCCTAGCTCTTAAATCTTACCTACAGCACCTTTAAGACAAGACAAGATCAGATCTGATATGTTCTTGTCCTTGGCAGTGTGTCAACATTGAAACAAGCAATAGAGCCTGTAGAGTATTGTAGAGCACAGAGTGATCCTTCTGAAATCCTCAGGTGCATTGTTGGTGAAACCTGGCCAAAAGCCAGATTCACAAGGGAAGACTGGATGCTATATTTTTCAACCCCATCTCTGCATAAGTCAGAATATAGGTCACAATGATATAAGAGTAGATTTACATAGCTTTAAATGACGATGTGTATGTGCTTCAAAACAGACTGCATTTATCTTCAAGGTTCACTCTACAGGTAAACCAATTCATGAAGTCCTAGTAACCTAAAAGAAAGAGTGATATTTCGGACATGCAGAAGTGGGGGAATTAACGCTAAGTAATACAATCAGATTGGTTCTATTCTATTCTTTTTAATTTGGAGAACAGGAAACACAGCAACATGGAAGTGTATTATGTGTTCGGAAATGGTGGTGATACATGGCAACATTGTAGTTGGTGGAAAAGCTTTTCTATAAGCTGTAGATTCAATTGAAATTGTCTGTCTGTCTGTCCTATATTTATGTCCTTCTGGACTCTCCCTACATGTCAGTCAGTCAGTCTGTCTGTCTGTCTGTGTGTGTCTGTGTCTTCTTCTGGACTCTCCCTACATGTCTGTCTGTCTGTCTGTCTGTCTGTGTCTTCTTATAGACTCTCCCTATTTGTCTGTCTGTCTATCTGTCTTCCTCCTCTGGGGAGGCCATTGGTCTCCAGTTAACAGGAGTTAGTTTCACTACGCTTCAGGATGAGGAGTTGGCAGACCACAGGGATTCATCTTCTAATGTTTTTTTATCAGCACTGAATATTTATGATTTTGCATGTGATTATAATGTGTGTTTTTTTCGGTAACACTTTATAATAACTATCCGTTATAACTAGTTAAAGGGACTTGAGGCAGGATTTACAAATAAGACTCAATAGTGACACGACGGCCGTTAGGGTAACTGCAGCTATCAGCCAAGCCGGCGCGGGAGCATTCCAGTTGAAGCTGCCTCCATGACTCTAACGATCATCCGATATATATTCGGGTGCCGGCCCGGCTTTGTTCGTAATGTCGTTTTGACACTAGTTTGGGTCCACCGCGCTTCTTCTTCCTGTATCCAAGCCGTCGACGACGCGCATTCAGCGTCATCTGACGTCACGTCCGCAGGACTGCGCGGGAAATTCGGGCCCGAATTGCAATACATTATGCAGCACACAGCCTGTTCAAGGCAACGGAGAGATATGTGGGTGGGCTCATTCTTTTTGGTTTGGAACGCTTCATTACCCATTATCATTAAAAAAACTTAAAATATATGTTTATTTTTTCACAAATCCTGCCTCAAGTCCCTTTAAGTCCTACAACAGGGAGCACTCTAAAAGAGTGGAACCATACCGCCAAACTAAAGTGTATTCTTTCATGCAATAAATGGTTAAATTTATGAAGTGAGTGATTTCTGACAGAAATGATAGAATGTCAAGTAAATTGTGCTTTTTTAAATGGTGGCAACAAACAAAAATAAAGCTGAGGACATAAGTATCTGCATCGACCCCAGGGACCTCAACATTGCTTTAAAGCATCCACACCACCCAATGCTGTTGAAGAGGTTGCATCACAAATGTAAAAAAAAAAATCTTCTTAGTTGTGGACGCTAAGAGCTGGCACGTCTCCCTAGACAATAAGTCATCACTCTAACCACCTTCAGCACACCATTCAGATGGTACAGATTTCTCAGGATGCCGTTCAGAATTAATTCAGCCAGCAAAGTATTCCAGCGTTCAATGGAACAGATATTTGCCAGATACCCCTGTGCCATTATTGTTGATGACATTGTCAGGGCCCCCTTTAAGTGTAGCTTCCGGCTAAATCAGGTCAGCTATGTTGGCCATCTATTCACCAGCCACGGCCTGAAAGCAGATTCATCCAAAACCAAGGCAAACAGCACCAGGATGCATTTGACACACTGAAGAAGTGCATATTCAGTCCACCCATTCTGGGCAACGTAGATCAACCATGCTTACCGTTGACGCTTCCCAATACAGACTTGGAGCAGTATACAGGAAGGCAAACCGTTTGTCTACGCATCAAAAACACTAACGCAAACCCAAATGACTTATGCACAGATTGAGAAAGAACTGTTGGCAGTTATTTTTGCATTCTCAAAATTCAATGAGTACATCTATGATAAGCCAATAGAAACCGACCACCAACCCTTTGTCATGATCACCAGGAAGCCAATCTACACAGCACCAGCATGGCTACAGTGTATGATGCTGTAGCTGCAGAAATACAACCTGATCTACAAGAAGGGAAAGCAAATGTACCTGGCCCACACCCTGTCATGGATCCACCCTTCAGCACACAGACGAGAACAGCTTTGATGTGATGACAATTAGTCATATTTCATCCACCGCCTAGAAGAACTGAGGACACACACAGCAGAGGACACACTATAAACTATAAAGCATGGTTGGCCTAATAAGCAGCGCAGCATCCCACCAGCCATCAGTCCCTTTTTCCCCTTCTGAGACAAGCTCACCGTCGAGGAGGGAATCATCATGAAGGGTCACAAAACGGTAATCCCTCAGTCACTACAGAAAGAATACATTATGCACAGAGGTCACGCAGGAGCAGAGTCCACCAAACACAGAGCATGATCAGTATTCTGGCCTACTACGAACACAAGACATTGACAATGTAACACTCTCATGCTCTGTTTATAACAGCACAAAGCCACATCATCAGAAGCTATACCCGATCCCAGGCCTACCTTGGTCCACTGTGGCAACAGATATCCTGGAGTGGAATGGTGGACTTTGCAACACAGTGGGACTTTCAGCACATAACCAGTAGCCCAGAGTTTCCCCAAAGTAACGGATTAGCCGAAACGGCAGTGTGTAGTGCAAAGTAGCTGATGGAAAAGTCAAAAAGAACATCCCTAATGCCACTCAGCTTGGCTCACCTGCACAGAGACTTATCTCAAGACAGACACAACACTCTCCCGATCAGTAGGCATTTACTGGAGCCTACTCCCCGCAACACCAAACAAGTCAAAGCCCAGGTACTGAAGAAAAGACAGGAGTCTTCACAAAAGTTAAGCTACGTTAAGTCAAGTAGGCCACTATGATTCTGAAGGTGAAACCGTCAGAATGCAGACCCCCCCACCATGGGTATGATTGCATGGGCACAGTGAAAGAAATCTGTAAAGAACCCAGATCTTACATCATAATCGATTCTAATCAAGAGGGCACAGGAAGTATACAGGAGAAACTGCAGACACATCTTACCTGTAGCCGAGCCACTAGCCAAGATCAGTGTAATGACAACGAGCAGCATCACAGCAGTTCACCTGTAACGGCAACCCCTTCTCTTGAGACTGAGAGAAACAGACTCCTTGTCACCGAGCATCCCACAGCTCAAGAGCCTTCCCCCACACAATTAAATAAAGTACAAATTTAAGTCATTGTGTTCATGAGAAAAAAAATCCCATTGTATACTTTGCATCTGGAAAATTTGTTTAAAAAAAATCTATATTATTTTTTATATTCTAAGCATGCCAAATGACGGGAATGAAGGACATGGAAATATCATTGCTATTTATTCTAGTTTCCATTTGCGTTCAATTTTGTTTGTTTGTTTGTCCAGGAATACCAATAAAGAAAGGGGATGTAGAGCAATCGCAATATTGTTCTATAGAGGCCACCATACTTGCCTGGTAGTTACCTTACTGCACATGCATATGCACGGGCGAGTTCGGTTAAAGGGACTTGAGGCAGGATTTGTGAAAAAATAAACATACATTTCAAGTTTTTTTAATGATAATGGGTGATGAAGCGTTCCAAACCGTCCGTCGTGTCACTATTGAGTCTTATTTGTAAATCCTGCCTCAAGTCCCAGTCCAAAAATATTGTATCTATCACTTCAGCTAAGTATATTAGTTGACTACCCATTACATGGAAATCCTCTATATGTAGTCCTAAGTAGAAATTAGTGCGACCATACATTGGCAGCAAGTTAAATGTGTTTTATATGTCATGTCTCAAGTATTTTGGTTTATTTTATGATACTATTATGATATAAAGATTGCTCTACTAGTGTCCATTTGTTATATTAATTTCTAAAGAAAATAGCCAATATTGGTTGGTTTTGATATTAGAATGGAAAATCCCAGGTTATTTAGATGCAGACTTCAACATCAAAGAAGTCACATGTATAGTAAACAATGTAGTTAACAATGAGTTTGTTAAGTGCCATTTACTTCCAAGGTGCCTGAAGAAATTAAAAGGGAAATATCCAAAGGGACGACTGTGAACAAAATAAAAATATATAAAATAAAAAGTATTATACAGACAGGCACATATACAAACTAAACTGACACACAGGTCATTTTTACAAATTTAATAGTCCCACTGTACTTTATATTCAATGCAAGTTGCTTGTTCTTTATACATGTTACTGCGGCCATTGAATCACCACCTAATTTGTACAGTTTTCATTTACCAGCTTTTTAAAATAAAAACAACAAAAAAAACAGTCTTTAGTTTCAAAACACTGCCCTCAGCGAAGGATAACTAGATTAACATTTCTTTTGGAAAAGGGAATGAAACAGTGAGAATATAAAAATAAGACACTTTATTCATGAAAGCAATAGGCTATGTGGCCACCAGATCAGATTGTTCCTAAAATAATTGCAATGATGTATTTAAGAATCAGCAATCCTGGGCTAACTTCTAGAGAACAGAATTTAATTGGTTTTCGACAGAAGTTTTACCAACAAAAGAAATGCATCTCTTAAAACAGACCAGTAAAATAACATGCTGTTACAGTGTACACAAGCAATATTTTAATTTAACTAAAAGGGGCCATACTTAACCATTTTGTAATGTAACCGGAAATGTTTGCACTTGAAAATAAATCACTCACAGAAACCTCCAGACATGATATGAACGCAACACAACATAAAATAAATAAATCGTCGAGAGTGCGGCTCCCATCTGTATTTGTATCTTAGAAAACGTTTAATGTAAATTTGTGCACATAAAACACATACAAACAGCGCATACATAAAATATAACGTATAAATGTCTCGTTTCACATCGGCCTACATCAGTACAACATACTGCTGCGTGTCTTCTTCAAAGCACGTCGCCACTGAGGACAATCAACAGGGCCGTTTGGCAACATCTGAAAACCACCGGAGCTACAGCCAGCTTAGAGAGCGTCCTCCTCAAACCGTGACTCATATAATGACATACGTGTCATATAATGTGTCATAATATAACACGGGGGGGGGGTCTGTTTGTCGAGGTGATAACACTTGGTGTGTGTTTGGTGATGGACGCCATAAAGCTTATCATTTGAAACGGTGTCGTCACTCATAAAGAGCTCAGAGACCGTCCCGCGTGCACGACTCACCTAATGGAAAATGGCGGTAAAATGTCTGCTTGGAGTATAACCGTCCGCAACCCCTTTCTGGATTGGGGTTCAAAAACGGGTTTTTAATACCAAAGGGGTTTGGCAAGTATACCAAGTATATAGAAAATCACCACAGCTATGAGCTACAGCTCATCCTCAGCCGCCAGTCGCTCTCTTTCCCTCATTCTCTCTGTCTCGGTCATATTTCAGTCACATCAAAGTATGCTATTAAATATGGCATGTAAAAGTATATGTAAATGACATCAATGGAAACAACGTCAGATAACATATCAAGTATTCATATTATACAGCAATGCATTTTCAAAATGATAGGATTTAGACGACCTAAAAAGGAATGTAATCCTCAACACGTACCACTAGAGGTCAGAAAACATCCATGCTTTGATGTTCAGTCCCAACTTGAAATATTTTAAAAGCAGTTTTCTGAATTGTAAATCTGTTTTTTTCCCTCCTTTGTTCAACCTTCCCGTCTATTGACAACTTTGTTATCATATAAAAAGAAAAACACTGATATTCTATGATGAAAATCCCACCTTTTTACCCATAGCTCTCTTTCATCTTTCAAGTTAATTTCATTTTCCCCATGACTATGATATCATCTAGCAGCACTGTTGGCAAACTTCACCGTTCACCAAAATCAGAAAAATTAAGAGTTAGTTACATTCTTGATATCCTTTTTCTGAATTCCACAGTATAAATGACAAGTTTCTTTTTTTAAATCTAACACAGTTGAATGTGCACAGTGATCTCAAACGCTTCACTGAATAAGAATTGCAATCTTGACACCTTTGTTGTATCAGAAAAAAAATAAATCAATGATTCCCTATTTAGCGTAGGAAAACTGATTATTCATGCAGTCGGTAGAGACATCTGAAGCCCAGCAATTTGTTGCTGAAGCTCTAATTTTGCTATTTTCTTTAAGGTGTCCAAAGTTTTGCACTTTAATGAGCGTGTGTTTTGTTTTTGAGTCGCACTTCTCCTTTTTCTTCACTCCCAAGTAATATCAGTTCAGTTTGTATTTAGCATCACTGCTCATTTTTTCTTTCTCAAAAAAACGTTTTCTTAACTCCGACAAACTCAGCGGGGGGGCGAATCTGTCCTGACACTTCGGTAGCGGTTTGTCTTTGTATGGAATGAACGTCACTCACGCCGCTCACTCTGTGAGTCTCTGAAACCTTGGCCACCTATGTTGGCGAGTGACCCCAACCCCCCATTGGCCCCGCCCCCATTCATTGTCTCTCTCTCTTTCTCTCTCTCTCATCTCCAGCTCTCCCACTGACTCAGGCGATAGTAACTGCCTCTCAGTCTTTGGGTAGACACTCCTCCTCTGTGATCCCCTGGGCCTTCAGCTCCTCCAGCACGTTGTCCAGGTGGCCCGGGTCCGGGTAGCCGTGGCCCGTCAGGTTTGAGCCGAACTCCGTCTTATGGTGCACCTCGTTCCAGATGACCGTGTCCGACTCGCCCGTGGTGCTGGACGTGCCCACGGAGAAGATCAGCCTGCGGTCCCACGCCACCAGCAGCAGCCTCAGAACCTGGAGAGCGAGGGAGGGAGGGAGGGAGGGAGGGAGGGAGGGAGGGAGGGATAGACAGATCCAGTATTAGATAAGTATTGTGCATTTTACCTTCTTGAATATTTTTCACATTCGATGATTTACTTTGACTTTTAATACATTAAACCATATTAAAACCATGAAGAATATGTCTATTACACTTTAAAATACACAAATATTACATACAAAAAATATTTTTATGGTTTTTAATAAAACCATGAGAATATATTTCCTTTGGTTCATTTTTCATCTGCTTTGGCAATGTAAACATGTGTTTGCATTGGCATTGAATTGAGAAAGCAAGGGAGAAATCCAGAAAAGGAGAGAGAAGTTTAAGTTTAAACCAAATTGAGGCAGAAGGAACGGAAAGCGCCTTGTGTTGTTTACCTTGCGTCCCTTCTCGCTGTCAGGGAGGTAGCAGTGGCGGGGGAAGCCGCGGGCAGTGAAGGGTTTGCCTGGGTTCGGGTGCTCTGGGCCCTGTGATGTACAAACACCATTACCCATCATGCATTTCCAATACCATTAAATAATCATCAACTCAACTGACATGTGCTGTGCAATGTTTTTGGAAATATTCCTCATGATATACAGTCTCTAGAAGTGTATGATTCAACTTTTTCCATTGGTGAAAAGCAACAAAAAAAAAATTTGTAAAAAAAAAAAAATCATAATATCGAATCGCTACACATGTAAAATTGCAATACTTATAAATCGCAATACATATCCAATCAGCACCCAAGTATCTTGATGTTATCGATTCGGGAGATAAGCATATCGTCCTACGGGGACCAGGTTCAACAAAAGAAATGCGGGTGTGCTTGTCCAACCCACCTGGATGCCAGGGGGGATGTTGTAGATGATGCGGATGGTCTTGCAGTCGGGGTGGCCCGGCAGCGAGTGGGGGATGACGTGGTACTCCATCTTGCCGGGCGGCTGGTTGCCCGTCTTTACCCCGTAGATGGTCTTGCAGGTGGGGCACTGCAGGCTGCCATCCTTGTTGCCGTTGTTGTACATGGCCACCAGGCACTGGAGGTGGTACTGGTGGCCGCACTGCGCCAGCCGGCCCACCGACTCAGCCCGTGAGATGCCCCCCACCCCGGGGCCCTTGTAGCCTGAGGGGCCGGCCAGGGCCTCCATGCAGATGGTGCAGTCCTGAGAGAGAGAGAGAGAGAGAGGGGGGGGGGGAGAGAGAGAGAGAGAGAAAGAAACAGAGAGGGTAAAGTAGGAAAGAGGAAAAAGTGTTGTGGGTTAGTAGTGTTACAGTGTTCCAATATTCATTATTATTATTATTGTTTTAACCATAACCATTGTAAGTCTACAAATGACGACAATGGTAGCTAGGTTACTTACTTCCTCTGGGGGGTTGCGAACCTTCTGCAGGTATCTCTTCACCACCTCCTCGGGTGTCTTGCCTAAAAGAAAAAAGACAGAAAGAAAGAAGAAAGAAAGATTAACTTCTAAAATGAAAAGACCTTATCGCCCCTTATGCAAGCAAAAGGCCCACAGCTATGCTAATGTCTGGCTGTGTTTGAGACTGTGAATGCCATGACTGTAGCTTGACATTGCCAGACCAATTTGCAAATGCGTAGTAGTCTGGAACCTCTCAGTTCATTTTTGATTTCCAAGGGGCATTATCAATGGGCGCAGACCAAAATGGCTCTGGACGCAATTGGATCGACCTATAACCAATCAGAGCATAAAAAAAGTGTAATGTAAATTCAACTTTTACCAAATCATTGTGGAAGTACGGCCAAATACATCTTTCTTATCAACAAAAGCTTTAAGCAGTGATGGGAATAACGGCGTTATAAGTACCGGCGTTAATAACGCCGTTACTTTTTTCAGTCACGAGTAATCTAATTGATTACTCATCTCATTATTATAACGCCGTTATCGTTACTTTAAAAAAATGTGTCGCGTTACTACATTGAAGTCAGATGTTTTGCATCGGACCTCTGAGCCGAGTGACAGAGAAAATCTTGTTCCTCCCTTGTCCTTGGTGAGGGCGGGAGCACGAGACAACCGCAAAAGTGATGACGATTGGCTGGGGTTGAGTAGAATTCTATGGTAAGCCAATCAGAGGGGAAGTTAGGCGGGTGCTTAGTCTGCTTACTTACGCTGTGCGCATCAAAGTTGAGCAGCAGTAGGCTACGACCTATTAGTAACGCCGTTACGTCCTACTTTTTGAGACAACCCCGCCGGTCACAGGTCCGCCCGCCGGCCGTAGGTCCGCGGTGTGTTACTATTGCGCGCACCCCCGCGCAGGTCGTAGGTCCGCGGTGTGTTACTATTGCGGTTTTACAGTAACTAAAAAGTTACTTTCTCAGTAACGCATTACTTTTTGGTTTAAGTAACTGAGTTACTAACTGAGTTACTTTTTTACAAAGTAACTAGTAACTGTAACTAGTTACTATTTTTCAGTAACTAGCACAACACTGGTCACGAGTGAAAAAAGTGGGTCACAGCAGGGGGTCCAATTAGGCCTCAATAAACGTGTTTATTAAACAAATGTATGCATGCCTACATGCCTTATCTGTTTCATTTCATCATCAGCATGTTTGAACACTGAAAAGGGGAATACTGTATCTAATTATGAAGTATATGCGTACAGAAATGTAAATTATCTCCTTTTTTTTTACATGTTTATGTGATGTGTTTTGAAGGATATCTCCAGAGAGCCGATAACAGACCGCACCCAGGCCAACATCCTGACCTACATCACTTACATCGGCTGTGGCGTGTCCGCTATCTTCCTCTGCCTCACCCTCCTCACGTACCTGTTGTTCGAGTGAGTACGAGTCTCCCGGTCCGCCCCTGGTGTCTTTTATTTTGAAAACTGCAGTAGGATTTCTCATATGGCAGCGGGGGACAGTATAGTGTTAGTGGCGACGCAGGCTCAACCCCTACCTGCTCCTAAATTACATGTATCTGAATTCACTGTCAGACACTTAAAGGTGTCATTTGTCCCCTAAAGTCCTTTATTTTGAAAAGCTCAGTAGGATTCTCAAATGGGCGGCGGGGGGGGCAGGATAGTATGAGTGGCGAGGCTGTGCGCCTCCCTACCGATAGATACAAGCTTCAATCCCCAATGTCCCTAATCTAACCTGTAGTCATACTTTCCCTAGTCCTTTATTTTGAATAGATCAGCCATTTTCTCAAAGTCCTGTTTGCTGCCGATTGTCCCTGAAGTCCTATATTTGGAAAATATAGGAATCATTGCCCCTTGGATCTTCGATTCTGCTGTGTGTGACCACATGTGCAAGGGGAGCATCCTGCATCTTTATAAACTATTAAATAATGTATAAATGAATACCTTAGTTAACTAATGATCACCATTAGTAAATTGCTAGACACATTAGTTAACTGTTAATTAACTGCATTCATTCATGTTAATGAAAGTACCCTTATTGTAAAGTGTTACCGCTCAGCCCACTTCCCCTCTCCGCCACGACAGGAAGCTGCGTAAGGACATGCCTTCCAAGATCCTCATCCAGCTGAGCACGGCGCTGCTGCTGCTCAACCTGGTGTTCCTGCTGGACGCCTGGCTGGCCCTGTACCACGAGGCCGAGGGCCTGTGCATCTCCACCGCCTGGTTCCTGCACTACTTCCTGCTGGCCTCCTTCACCTGGATGGGCCTGGAGGCGGTGCACATGTACCTGGCGCTGGTCAAGGTGTTCAACACCTACGTGTCGCACTACATGCTCAAGTTCTCGGTGGTGGGCTGGGGCGTGCCCATGGCGGTGGTGATCATCGTGATCGCCGTGGACAAGGACAACTACGGCCTGGTGACCTACGGCAAGTTCAGCGACGGATCGTCGGACGGCTTGTGAGTGCCCAGAGCATCGTTTCTTTTGGAGATTCTGAATTTGATTCATTATAATAATTGTGTATGTCATAATAATTATGAACGCACGGATGTGATTCAATGTTTGGGTGGATACCGACGGTTGTTGTTGTTGATTATTATTTCTCTCGTGATGTCATCCTGTCATGATGTCATCAACAGTAATGGTTTTTCGCAACGCACACATCAGCATGGGACGACAATATACATAAATGATATATAAAATATATAATAATTTTCTCTTTTTAATGGAATAGCATAAAAAACTTGGTAGCTGCGGTTTTGTACACCTTCGACTGCGGTCGTCATGGTCGATGTGTACAACGCCAATGTTTACCGGTGGCGGATATATCCGTGCGTCCCCAATTATAATGAAACATTTCAATGAGATCAAGATTTCCCATAAATGCTGAACCAAACCGTCCGTCTGTCCCTCCACCTCCACAGCTGCTGGCTGCGCAGCGACGTGGCCTTCTACGTGGCGGTGGTGGCGTACTTCTGTGTCATGTTCGCCTTCAACTTCGTCATGTTCGTGGTGGTCATGGTGCAGCTGCACCGCATCCTGCGGCAGAACCCGCACAGCGCGCAGCACAGCAGCCTGCTGCAGGACATGCGCAAGGTGGCGGGCCTCTCGGTGCTGCTGGGCCTCACCTGGGGCTTCGCCTTCTTCGCCTGGGGGCCCGTCAACCTGGCCTTCATGTACCTCTTCGCCATCTTCAACAGCCTGCAAGGTTGGGGGCCCCTAGGAGCCATACACTAGTGGTTGTGTGTAAAAAAAAAACTATACTTCAGTGTTTTTTAGTGTCCTTGGGTTATGATGTCACTCTTTGTAACTGCAGCCATTGCTTTTGATTGGAATTCGATCGACCGACTCGATTTAGAGAGGCTTGATTGAGGCTGTGGGGGGGATGGGTGGCTTCCATTGTTCTTTAGACAACTCATATTTTTCCTTCAAACAAATCTGATGGTTGCAGTGAAAAAGTCCAGCCTACATATGCAGGTTTGGATTAATAGATAATAATAATTAAGATGAATGAATGAATTCACCTGAATTAGCGATAGCACCCATGAAATGACGTAATTGGTGTCGATGCTAATTTGGGGGCCCAACACTCCTTGCCAACGCTAGTGTTACGGCTGACATGTCTTCTCCCTCTCTTCCACAGGGTTCTTCATCTTTGTGTTTCACTGTGCGGTGAAGGAGAACGTGCGGCGGCAGTGGCGGACGTACTTCTGCTGTGGGAAACTGAGGCTGGCGGAGAACTCGGGTGAGTCGCGTCCTCACACACGTCCATGACCTCAACATACATGTCAGTACGCAGCCGTTCACCTTAGGGAGGCACCCGTATGAAACACATTAGATATCCATAAGCTGCTATAGGCTGCTGCTGCTAAAGATGGCATTGTTTGTTACATCACCAGTAGTCATCTTTGCACAAGACACAACACAAGAAATGTCTCGCCATCTAGATATTACACTTTGTGTTCGCTATATCAGCAGTCGGACGTCGTAGCCGATAGCAATGGTACCATGCACACACATTTAATTATGGATTCCTTTATTGCTTTTTAAAGAAAAAAAGGTAATACAGGCAACACTGTTATTTGACTGCAGTGCATTGACTTGTAGGCCTAATTCATTTATTTTTCGTCTGACAGATTGGAGTCGAACGGCCACGCAGAACAATCAGAAGGCGCCGAGGACCGGACTGACCTCTCTGAGCTCCTCACAGTCCAACAACTCCTCCAACTCCTTCCTGGCCAGAGAGGCCCGCGAGCAGCTGGACGGCATCGGTGAGCCAACACCCTCAAGTCTTCGTTTCCATCGGTCGCCCCAACTGCTTCTTCCAAACTCTAAACTTAATCGATAATCTCATTTCTAAACTTAACATCTCTAACCTGATACCTAAACTAAGCATCTCTAACCTAATACCTAAACTAAGCATCTCTAACCTAATACCTAAACTTAACCATCTCTAACCTTATACCTAAACTAAGCATCTCTAACCTAATACCTAAACTTAACCATCTCTAACCTAATACCTAAACTAACCATCTCTTACCTAATACCTAAACTTAACCATCTCTAACCCAATACCTAAACTTAACCATCTCTAACCTAATACCTAAACTAACCATCTCTTACCTAATACCTAAACTTAACCATCTC
>JAOPJI010000054.1:1971328-1996336 GCA_027122695.1 Merluccius productus | reverse complement strand
ACACACACACACACACACACACACACACACACACACACACACACACACACACACACACACACACACACACAGGCAGCACACACATCACACCACACACATCACACACATCACATGTGACCTTCTGCTAGAATCAGGATAGTCCAGACTGTAAAATCAATGGTCTCATGATATGACCTGAGATCTGTCTGTGTGCCAGATTTGGTTGCCAATGCAGTATAAAAAAAGTCCCTTTCTCAATATTGCTGACGACTTTGGGCCGAGCAAACACATCTATAGATGGATCATGAGGACTTATATAACAGGCTTAAATGACATTACACAGGTCATAAGGAATAAGCAAAAGGTCAGCTTGCTTTGGATCTGTCATCTATCAAGTGTTGTGTGCAACATCCTTTTATTACACATGCATTACAACACACACGGCCAAGCAAGCGTGTCCAAATGAAATGAAACAAATATTATAGGAACAGTGTAGCCGACTCTCAAACAGAGGTAGTGCAAGGCCAGGTTGGCTTGGTTAGTATATAGCAAACACTTGGAAGAACCGCCTTGCACCCCAAGCAACAGCACTGTTAATGAACCATAGCTCCCCTGAGAGCGGTATGGCTCCCGTCTCGGATCTCTCCATCTCCAACCAGTGGGAAGTGTGACACAGCAGAGCCGGGCATTAGCAAACATCCGAGAGCTCCTCCCTACCTCAACACGCCTCCTTGTAGTTCATCAGGAGAATCACAGCCAATCACGGCTCATCACCCTGTTGTCTCCCTGTTGAGTCACCATTATTGTTGGTACCCCCCTCCCGCGCTCTACATTATCTGTATGCCCGATACATACAGACCTAAATCCACTATAATATTATCATATCAGTAGCAGTAATAGGATGTCGATGCTCTTCCTTAAATGTTGTGCTTTCTTGGTTTTAAAAGCTTTTTTACAGTGTAGTGTACGTTTATGGATAAAGCATAAACTTCCTAATGTGAGGAAGGTATATTGGCTTTGTTTACAAACAGCCAGACACATCAGAGAAGTAGCCAAAGGTGAGTTATTAATAGAACGTGTCAGAACCATTTTTTTAACCAATTCTCTTAATTTATATACAGTAATCATTTTAAAATATCAAAACAATAATGGTAAAACAATAACTGTTCTGGGACATGTGCTTTTGTGTGGATGACAGTGTTAGAAATAAATTACAGTGTAGCCTGTTGAACTTTGTGTGATTGTGATTATATTTGGGCCCCAGTGTTTTTAACTCTTCATTACAAATTAGAAAATATGTGATAATTTAACAATAATTTTATAACAATCTTGAGACAGGCAAGTCATCATTAGTAATATAGTATATATGAATTATACTGACAGTCATTCAGTGAAGTCCTAGGATTGCTTGGATTGCTTTCTTTTACCACATTTAATGCTGAACATGCTGTTTAAACTACATTGGGATATAACCACATTTTCGCTCTCAGTGTGTCTTCATACTTTGTCATCTTACAGCTGAACGCAATTCAATAATGAATGTAGTTTTACTGCTCATGTTTGACACTGAACTGATACAGGAGTCCAATCTCTTAACTCAGTTACAATAGAGCAGTCATAGCTCTGTATTTGATTATCTCTCAGTATTCTCTTAGACTACAGACACGGCTCCTACAGTCGAAACATAAAACAGTATTTTGGAAGAGATACACCTGAAATGAGACAATATGTCCCACTCACATGTTCAATTTGAACAAGACAAACAGGCAGGGGAGTGGAGCGTAGTCTGTGCTGGACAGAGAAGCGATACATGCTGGGGGATGAGATATTGAGTAAAAGGATGGCCAATCATAGGAAATCAATAGTGCACATAGAGCACATGGGAGGAGTCTGACTGCGCTGTAATGTAATTTGTGTTTATGATGAGGAAGCCACCACAGGGATATTGAGAGAACAAATCGAATCAACGGTTCCTAACAGTGACGATACGAGGAAAAGACAGGCATGACGAGACAAAGCAAGAGCGTAGGGATGGAGGAGGATGAGAAAGCGGTGTGGAGGAAGGAGAGAGAGATCTCAAGGCCGGAGGAAAACAAGAGCGTGCTTCTGTTGTGTTTTTTCTCGCGAGACCCCGCCCTCCAGCGGGGATAATGAGTGCAGGGCTGCACAGAGGCTTTTAGGCTCAGGCTAATGGTAAACAGCTATCAGTTTCCTGCCCACAGCTAGAAACCCCCATCTCAAATCTTACTCCATCATACATGTAGTAGTGGCTGCAATTTGCCATTATTTTAACAGTTGATTCATCTATCGATTTTTGTTTTGGTCGATTGACAGTTTACGCTATAACGTGTACGAAATAATGGCATGTGTATTAGGTTTCCAATTTGGTTGCCTTCTCTGACGAGCATTCATGAATATTTAAAAATAAAATAATCTATAACAAAGAAAAAACAAATATTTGCATTTCTGAAGCTATAAGCACAATTAGAATAGCTAATAACTATTTTGTTGATTGACTAATAGATTAATTGAATGATAATTTCAACACGCCTCCATACAATGTCTGACATGACTGACCCCTTGTTGAAGTCTGCATCTGAGATGCATTATATTGAGCACTATATTTATTCAGTAATACTTTCAACATTTGAGGGTATAACTTCTCACCAAAACAATAATATCTAATTCACACCATGCACACATGCCTGTTTTTTATGATGATCTCAGTTACGCCGAAACCGAAACAAAAGTGATTTGTTGCAGTAGATTAATTTGTCTTTCACTTTCAATTGTGTGCATGCCTATGAAACACCGGGAGTATGATGACAGAGAAGGTCATTCTCCGTTCCCCCGCAGGTTCTGTGTGGAGTGGATGTTGTAGACATGACCATTTATGTCTGTCGGGGCAAACACGTCCATTTCTCTCCCTCTCAACACGAAATGTGCATTCAATTTCAACCAATTCTATTGAGTCAATTAACCCCTGGTATATAGAGCCTGCAGAGATAATCTCTCTCACTGCCCTGTTCAGTCTGTTCAATGTAGTCCTTACCTCAATAGAAGATTGTATTACTTGAGGGTTTTCACCTTGAAAAACCGGTCGGTCTGCTCAAAAGAAAATGGTTTAGGAATTTGATCTGACCTCTCCTTAAAATAAACAAGTACTCGCCAGTAGTGCTTACAGTAAGATCCCAGAGAAATGTGTATGATTGTCGCATGGGTGACCCCAATAGGCATGGCAGGCAACTTTATTTATCCCGGAGGGGCACTTCCTGGAAGCAGGCATAGTAAAACAGGACATATAAGACATGATAGACAAACAGTGGCCACGTGGCCGAGATAGTACAGTACACAGCAGTGACAATACATGACAGCGGCAGTGACTAGCAAATGTCCAGCAGTAATAATAAAGAATATAATGTCTTAAGTGCCAGAGAGTGGTGGCCGGCACAATGGATGTGGGAAGGGGCTAGGGGGGGGTTCTGGGACTGTAGCAGACAAGTCGGTGTGGAGATTAGTCCCAGGTGAGGGAGGAAGAGTGGGCCGGGGGCAGGAGTTCAGCGATCAGCCTCATATGAAGATTGCCTTCCTCTGGTTAGTCCTAGCAGCAGGGCAGGTTCCTACCAGAGCGCCGGTTGTTGTTCTTGTTTGTATGTGATCAGTGCAGAAAAAAATAGACCATTAGGCAGTTGGGCTACGCCCAGCATTTGTATGCATTTTGTATCCCTGATAGAGGAAACATCATTCCCACCCCGCTAAATACACACACATGTCAATTGTGCAAGAGCGATGGTTATAAATAGATCAAACAAATAAAATAATCATTTGAAGGTATTTTTAGCAATAGCCCATCTGGAAATACACTCCTTCCTGCATGTCATCCATGTGGAAATTGAACACCATATGACAGTGGAGAGTGACAGGGGTTAGACATTCAGTATGGTTCAACATATTAGTTAATAAGGTACATTTGAAGGACGCCTTGAGGAAAGGGTGGTGGTGGTGTAATGTTCCCGGGACCTGCTGCTGGGCTGCTGTCTTCTAAAGTGCTATTGAAGTCCTATTAAAAGACATCTTCAGCTAGAAATAAAACAGACTATGCTTAGAGCAGATTGCATTGTCGTCATTCCTTTTTTGCAGTCTTTTTGCATGCCCCTGTTAAGGATGCATCCTATTGCCTTCAAGAGATAAAAAGGGAAAGGATATTTTGACACATTGAAGATCAATTTCTCTAATACGCAAAAAATGGACGATATGCATGTTGTAATGCACCCAAGCAGAGAGTTCATTCGGTTCAGTAAAAATAAGTGATCAATAGCATCAATCAATACTTAAAGCTGACAATCAGCAGTGCTATAAAAATGCCATTGTGCCAACTATCGGTAGTGTGTTAAAAATAATAATAATAACTGAATAAAAGGCAAACAATAGATTGTGAAGTAGTACAATGGAAGTGATCAGACTGCCAAAGACTACTTAACAATTTATAATTACAAATAAATATATACATGTGAGATCCCAAAACATCACAGATCATCATTGTGGCAGTTTACCCCTGCCACACGCCACCTTAGTGGCTTTTGCTGGGGCCCTCGGACACAGGACACAGGTAGATGTTGACTTGAAGATGCATTTACTGGTGATGGCAGGATGGTATATTCGCAGAGCAGATGGTATATGCTGCCATGACAGTGGCCCTCTCCTGAGTGTGTGCGGTGATAGCTGGTTTATCCTGGGTGCCATGATTGCTCTCATGCACCACAGGTGTGCAGCCCCACCCAGCCCCAGAGTCTCATCAGTCTGACTCAGGCCAGGTGTGGCTGTAGACCTAGGCCGTGTTCCAATATCCGTACTTACATGAGTACACTTAAACATAGTACACTATCCGTACTCAATAGCCGCGTCACCCGCCAAACACGTGAATCCATTAGATGTTCTCTGAGCGTGGCTCAGCCTGGCTCCGCCTCTTCCGCTACGTAGCTAAGATGGCTGCCGTAGAGTACGCAAAGTGTACACCGTTGCGCACTCAGCGTTTTGGCCGTTTTTAGTACACATACGGGTCTTTTCAAGTACACTTCTTTTGCCGCGATCATAATGGGAACACCCTACGTACTCAAACTAAGTATACTAAGAACGGGAAGTACGGATATCGGAACACGGCCCTGGATCTTCACTCTCAATACACAATACACCAAACAGAAATGAAGATCACGTGTTGTGTTTGCGTCTATGTTATGTGTCCCAGTAGACAAACCGACTGATTATAGCTCCGGGACAAACCGGAGACATCAGCATATAGTTTCTCCTCCATGTTTGGCCAGAAACTAGAGCTGTAGGACAATCCACAATGTACAATCCTGCTCCACTCTCGGTTGCGGCTTCAGTGCCGCTGCCGCCCCAAAGTGACAATTATCTCAACTCTCCCCGTCGCTCTGGACGCGGACACGGTGCCACTCCATGTCGCCAGCGCCCCATTGAAAACGAATGGCTGCCGGCCGCTGCTCACAAATCTCTCTTGGTGTGACCGCACCCTAAGTCAGCCACATTCCATAACATTTGGTTCACCGCCGCAGACGCGTTCTTACCTGGGGCACCGGTCCGAGGATCTTGGAGTAGAGCGTGTAGGACATGACGTTGCACGCGGCGTACCCTGCTCCAATGAGGATGTCGGCGATGACGTACTGGCCCAGGTGGATGACGGGGGTGTACTGACACCAGGTCTGTGCCACGGGACAGCCCCGGGGATCCACGGTGCCGTTGGAGCCCCACGGGGGGGTGGCGGCGGTCTGATTGACTACTGAGTTGTTCTTGATGTCTTGATGTGTTGACATGAAAAGAAAAAGGGGCGCAAACGTGTTGGGGAAACATTCGATTTGACTCACGTTATAATGATGACCATTTGTTAATTGTTCTTGGTGTCATTGTTTAAAGCAGTGATTCTCAACTGGGGGGGTCGTGACCAATAAGTGGGTCGTGAGGGAATTTTGAGTGGACCACAGAGAATATGCCAAACCTTAGTTTTAAAAAGAACCACCATTTCACTGAATTATCTAATTCAATGTTAATCCCAGCTCACGACTCAATGTTAATTCATGTTTCGATGGCTTACTATTTCATTGAGTTTAGCCCCAATTTTTGCAGCTTTTTGTTCGCTCCATGTTTTTAACAGTACATGAAGTCATTGTTGATTACTGAAATATTGGTAAATGACGGACTTAATGACTAATGATACGTGGGTCCTGAGGCTAGAGCAGTTGAGATCCACTGGTTTAAAGTGTTGTTCTTAGTGCTGCTTATTGCGGTTCTCCGTATTGCACTTTATCTAATTGCACTTTATCTCATTGCACTTTTGTCCTCAAGTTGTTGGAAATCGTCGTTTTAATGTGAGCTCTGTCAAACAAAATGTCCTGTCATCGTTTGATGGACAATATCATTTTCTAATCTGTGGCTTTCCCTGAATACAGAAAAAGACGAAATACAAACAAAAAAGAAAGGAGACACCTTACCATCCCATTGGATGAGAGGGTAGTGGTTACCCCATGGCAGCAGAATGAAGAAGCCACAGAATATGACGATTAGTCCGCCCAGCAGTACCGGACGATCTCCGATCCTGAGGGGGAAGAAAGATAAAGATAAAGACTCTTTCCTCTTTTGTTTATCCGAATATCACTTTTTGTTGTGTCTGAGCTGTAGTTGTAACTGAGATAAGGACATACAGAAGTAAAACCATGACCTACTGAAAACCAACTACATTTTACATTAACATTTTACAGTTACTTTTTTTTTTTCTTCTTTCTAGTGGGATCAAATGATGTGATCCGGCAGGCACCTGTGAGACACCACCTTGACGATGAGGAACACCGCGATGGATTCAAACCCGATGCAGGAGATGATGATGCCGTTGTACAACACGGCCTCCTTCCTGGTCCATGCAAACATGTCCATAGACAGAGGCGTGGCGATCCTGAAACAAACAAGACCATTTAAAAAATGTAAAACTGACTTAAATATAAATAAATAATTATGAACTTAAATTATTATTGGAGAATTACTAAATTAAACACCTCATTATGCCTTTACGTTATAAACGTAAAACATTTTAATGGGATTTTACATTAATTGCAATGGGTTTTTTTTACTTAAAAAAAATATTTGATACTATTGGGACTGTGTCTTTGAGTATGATATGGATTACATGACTTATTATTGTTGGGGAGACACCAAGTGCCCTTCTTTCCTGAGACCTCTGTGGAACCCCTGTCAGCCCCTTTTTTGAGTTATCCACTGAACTATCCAATGTTAATCCTGCTTTTAGACTGCTTCTTGACATTCGCTGTCTTATATATGCACCTCGGTCTTCTGGCAGCTGCAGGCACTGGGCTTGTCATTACTGCTGCTGTAGTCAGTGGGTGCGGGAGTGTCTGTCTTTTTATACTCTACACAGGGCAAGATCGACCCCTGCAGTAACTGAATGAACACGATTTTACCGTGCCAAGGGTCAACATTTTTAAATACAATTTATCAGGTATAGAGTGAAACTGAACTTGAGGTACGTATGTATATTAGTTAATCTTACACATTGTCAATTTAATCTATCAAAATTCCGCCATTTTACTACAAGACATGACTAAATGTAGTGCTCATCCTCACTCTCTATGCTACATTGGTCCATTAACGTACGTTTCAAAGACGGCGAATATGAACATGATGATGAAGAAGAGGAGGTTGGACGTGAACACGGCCACGTGGTCGATGTTGCCCTCAACCTCCGGCACTTCAACTTGGTCTGAAAGAGGGGGAGAAGACGAGAAATTACAACCCCCGGACATATGCACTAGGCACTGTAGGTGTAGGCGTGTTGGTTTATTACAGACTCTGGATCGGATTCAAACAGCACTTTAAAAGACGCGGTGAAGAATACTTGCCGTTGGATATGTAATTGATGGCGCAGAGGTGCCTCCCTTCGTCGTCGACAAAATGCTCTCTGTTAAACACAACGCCAAGACGTCAGTTGAAAGAATCGGAAAGAATCAAAGAGATCCAACGCGAGGTGACAAGAGGCGCCTTCGTCATTACCTCAGCACCAGCACGACCAATAGCATGTTGACAACACCGAACGCAGCGGCCAGCAGGGCGGGCGAGGTGTACATGTTGAGCTGCAGGCCGATGACCTTCACCGTGGCGCCACTCTCGCCAATGAACGACAGGCACGCCTGCAGCGCTGGTGACGTCGTCCCACAGAAATAGAGACTCAGACGTCTACACAGAGTGACCATTACTAAATGTCTTACTTCATGTACAATAAATCAGCATTTGTCACAAGCCACTTTAGAGCCATGCAGATAGATTTATGGTTATGCATTACTGGTTATGTATTGCTTGGTGTACATTTCTACATACCCATTTTATTTATTCATATATACCACGTTTGTACATATGAATTATTTTCTGCCAGCCATACTTTAAAAAAATATTCTATTCTTTTTAATCTTTAACGGCAAAGAGAAATACTGAATAAGTGATCCACATGCCGCCTAACCCTAAAAAAAGAAAGAAATATAGTTAAGTTGTATAGTCCTTAAATTTTACAGTTAGTCTTGCAGGGCTTCAAAGGCCCATATTACACCACACCCACTAACCCAAAGCCCTCTAGAGCAGTGATTCTGATGGTCTAGACATATGCCAAATCTTAATCTTTAGAAAGAAGCACATGAATGAACTAATGTCTCAGTGTTAATTACTGGTTCAATGGCTTACTATTTCATTGAGTTTAGCCCAAATTGTTGCAGCTCAATGTGTTTGCTCAATGTTTTTACAGTACATGAAGGCATTGTTGATTACTGCAATATTGGTAAATAACTTTATTTGTGGGTCATGACGTGACTAATGACACATGTGGGTCCTGAGGCTCGCCCTGTTGAGAACCACTTCTCTAAAGGGCGAGTGAAAAACACTCCAAATCCAAGCAAAAAAAAACCTGAACCCCTTCTTCTCGGGATGGCGTGGACTACAGTGATGAACTGATTAAAGTTGAATACTTCAATATTGTGAATAAATGGCGGCGTGTTTCCTGCCACCCCTACCGGGTCCCAAGATGAAGCCAAGAGCTTGGCAGGCGCTCATGTTGGCCATGGCGTTGGTCCGCTCCTTCAGCGATGTCGCCCCGGCAACGTAGGACCTCACCACAGCGACGTTACCTGGGGTGAAGACGTCGTCAACTTCACTTCTGTATATATTATGGAGTCAAGAGATCTGTTCACCCAGAACTTATCAAGCGCAATACAGTGACCTCCCAATGGTAGAGAAAATGTGTGAATCCCAATTATTTAAATAAAATATATGTTGAAAAACAAAATTGACAAAGATACACTGGCATTCTTTATGACACCTGTCGGTGTATGAATGTGTGTATTAATGGGTGAATGTGAGGCAATAAGTGTGAAGTGCTTTGAGTGGTCATAGGTCTGCAAAGCGCAATATAAATGCAGTCCATTTATCATCTAAAAAACCTTATTGAAATTCAATATAATACGATTTTGGGGGGGGGGCTCACCTGCTCCAAACCCCACCAAGGCCCGGGCGGCGAGCATGTGGAAGCGGTTCGCCGAGGCGGGCAGGTAGACGTACGAGTAGTAGACGTTGGCTGAGATGTTGATCAGCAGGGAGCACACCAGCGGCTCCCGTCGAGGTCTGTGATTGGACCAGAGGCCAAAAAGGGGCGAAGCCACCATCTGACCCAGGCTGTAGGCCGCCACCACCCAGCCCAGGAAGCTGGCGTCAGAGGCGGTGTCGATCTAGACGGCGGACAGACAGACAGAACACCCAACGGACACCCCGGGGCGTCTTGGTTCATCCGTGTCTAGTTCACTACTGGCAGTGGCATGTAATAAATTAATAATAATAATAATAATAATAATAATAATGAAAAAAAATGTGTGTCTTGAGAGACTAACGCCTGACTCTAGCGAAAACAAGTCCCTGTGAAAAGCGGAAGTCAGGTCTGTGACATGCAAAATTGGAAGGACTAAAATATACTGCATAGAAGCTGCTTCAGTAAGTCTGCATCACTTGGCCGACCATACCAACTCACCTTCTGCAAGTAGGGCCACAGGGACGTTATCACGATCGTGAAGCCTGAGAAGAAGAAGCCAAACACAGCACTGCTTAGCCTGCATCACAACACACACACAATCATTTGGGAAGTATTTTTGACACATTCTTACAGATCTGCCGAGAAGGTGAGACCAACATAGTAAGGTGTGCATGTTTAGGGTTAGGACATTTTGTTGAACTAGTACTCACCCACACTACTGAAAAACATGGTGAAATACATGACCCTGATGGACCTCCATCTGCTCTTGTAATCTGCATCCTGGAAGTCGTCACTGCACACAGACAGCAGCACACAGAACATTGAAATAAACCAGTTGGTGGGCGTTTGTAAGATCAAAGAAAACCACTACAACAATACTGACCCATGCACACATCATAACCATCATGACATGGTAGCCACTTAGTGTGGACATTGTAGACAGTTGTGGCCAATAGGTGAACGCAGTTGCCGGGGGACAGTAAACACAGCGATGTGTTTACATGTTTAAACAGGCGTTAGTCGGTCGATGGGGTGAACTCTGCACCTACCTGCTTGCATCATCTTTCAGCAAGGGGGTGCTTTCATCCGACTCCACAAGTTGGGACATTGTTGCTGTAAAAAGGCCAAATACGAGTCTTATGTGTCGTTTCTTCGGGAGGACCGAGTGCAGCTGAGCTATATCTAGGTCTACGTCGCCATGTCGTTACATAGTCAGCAACGTAGTGGCTGCAAAGTGGCTTACGGTTCTCCACATCTGATCACTTCAGATTGTGTAAATAAAAAAGAAAGAGAAAAAAAAACTGTTCTGGTTTAATATCTCCACGTCTGAACATCGACACGTGAGATAATCCTCCGTGGTATTGAAGCGCTGTTAAAATATCCCAATATTTACGACTTGCAATGGACAGAAGTGAGCTAACTGAGTGCGACAAGCAGGTAACGAGCAGCAGTCCTCCTCACGTGAAAGCAACCAGCTGTGTTTTTATGAACACTTCCGCTCCTCTTCTTCTGCTGGGTTGTCTTGGTAACGGCGCCCCCTGGTGGACACATGTAATACAAGGCAAACAAGTATTTTTCTTTTGCGATTAGATCATTTATCTGAGACGTTTATTTCGGCGAATGACAAGTTGAGGCTGAGACATTTTTTCCAAGCATTTCTAATTTTTTTGATTACAAAAAATGAAAAAACACATTTTATCTGAGTCCGTTCATTGGCTCTGTCTAGACTGAGTCATCCTCAATAATTAGCCTACATATGGCGACCAACAAGGACGAAAAATGACCAAATAAAATGACATGTAGGCCTAATTTAACACAAAATATTGAATACATAATGGTTAATAATTTCAGGTAAAATTCCACATCTCTTCACTATAACCTATATAAAGATAGCAGATAGTTAACTTAACTGCCAGAAAAGGGAACATGACAAAGTAGCATTCTTTCCAGCCTAAATTGTCATATCTTCACTAAAAAGGTTGAATGATAATTGTGTGCACACTTCTTTGGCTCTAAGAACAATTTCAAGTAGGCTTGTATGGCTCTGCTAACAAAGGTCCCCGACCCCTGGTCTCTACAAGAGATCCTCTCTCTGTCTCTCAGTGTGTTGAACACTCAGGTAGGCCCACCTACACTCCCATTTCCCACACATAGACTTTAGTTGGGCGGGCCTCCCTAATGGCCAACATATAGGCCTATTTGGCATTTTTAGAAATGAAGCAAAAAAAAAAGTTCTTCTATATAATTCAAATTCAAATATTTTCTATTATCATTTTCACTGTCTATTTTTATTATAGGATTACCTAATTGAATTTAGCAATACAATGAGCAACTGGGTGTCATTTATCCAACTAGTTGCCCAAATTAAGTAGGCCACACAGGGACACACTTCCTATCAGGGGGGTAACGTACATTGGCACGACCGCCGTCTGTCCACAAACAAAACCCAACCCCCAGGGACTGGGGGCATTTCACCCGGAGAGACATATTCATTATGACGAGGCACTTCTTGGTCAGAAACAAGTATCAATGCGGTGACTTTCCCACTTGCTACATTGTTATGATTTCCCCTTTTAAAATAAGTTCCCGTAATGTCCAACGTCATGGGTTCAGATTTGAATCAGGGACGTCAGGACGAGATGTCAAGCCTGTACAACACAGGCCTACTTATACACTTGCAGCAGCTGCCAATGCTGCTGCAAGTGTATACGTGTATTAAAGCCCAGAGCTGGAGCGCACTTTCACTTTGTGAAAAAACACTTTACACACTACAGTACCGTGGCACACTTTACACACTACAGTACCGTGGCACACTTTACACACTACAGTACCGTGGCACACTTTACACACTACCGTACCGTGGCATACTTTACACACTGCAGTACCGTGGCATACATTTCATCTGCTCGGTTGGAAAAGGGATGTCCGGCAGACGGTCCAGGAGACCAAGCTACAAAAGCTCCTGGACCACAGATATGGTTGCGATTTCAGGTTCCCTGTTTAAAAATCTGTTAGATTGAGGATGATGAAGGGCACTGGTACAGAGAGTAAGGGTTGATTTTTGTTTACATCCAGGCCTGTTGTTCATGTATAACTTAAATAGAAATGGCAGCAGCCAAATATAACTGTTCTTAAGTGAAGTAAACTATTAATTCCTCTATATTGACTCGTGCCCCCCCCCCCCCTTACTTTTGTGGACTGTGCCCCTAAAAATGTAACTTAGGAGCACAGTGCTCACAGGGAAAAAAGTCAGCGTAGAGCCAAGGTTACTATGCAGTCTGTGTTTGCTAAACGTGATGCACGTCTCAACATCATTTGGTCATGACCTAGTGACCTTATATGGATCAGAGGTCAGAGAACATCATTAGCGCTCTTCATTGTGATGGATAGATGCGTTATACATAACTCCGATAATAAACTAGTGGTAGTAATCCTGTGGGAATCACTGACTATTAGATGCTGCAGACAAACCACTTCCAGTTTAACAGCCTATATTATTTTTCACATTATGATGCGAAAAAAATATACATTCAACTCCTCTTGTCTGGAAAATATGGAGAAGTGTTTGTTGTGGTTCTCTTGAATTCAATTAAGTTCTTGCTGGCATTCTCACCCTTACTGAATGTTAATTTATATCCATTTACGATGTGGACTTTCACCACAACAACCACTGACATTTAATCTGGGTTTACAATTTGACCTAGAAATACTTTTTTGCTTCATTAATTGTGATAGGTACTCAAAACATTTCAAAAGTTTCATCATTGGAATCATTGCAATTGATACATAGGGATTTCATATTTATTCATTTGGCCATTGTATCCGTGTCCACAATGTAAAACCTCACTTTTACAACCCTGTTTAAGAAAACACTGCAAAATGTCATACACTTTAATAAGTACAGGTAGTATTTACAGTATTTACAATATCCATATCACAATACCACCATAGTATCCACTACTGTATATGTTTCATTGATAAACAAGTATTTACACTGTGGAATAAGACCATGTTACATAAAAATAAAATAAAAAACACCACTGAATTGATATGAAATGTGTCCCAAGCAGGCGAGCCTTGAAGCACCACATACTATCGTCACTATGACTGTGGTCCAGCGGTATGGCAAAAAAAAAAAAAAAAAAAGAACCACTGAACACAGGTGCATCATGGTCCAATACTTTGAAGAATACAATTGAATACATAAAACTATACAGTTGATAGATGTCTCAGTCCGGTCAAACACGGCCACTAGAAATCGGTCCTCAACCGTTGTTTTCTTCGTCTCCGTCGTCATAACTTTACACATTCACGTTTGGTCATCAGCCTTCAGTAGACATGGTCACTAAACCTTAAAGTGTTCATCTCGGTGTCTCCAAATGACACTTGTAGTAAACGTCACGTCCAGATATTTAACAGAAACAAAAAAGACGAGCGTAGACGATCTCCTGAGAGCGTTCGCCGGTCACACGTCTGGTTTCTAGCTTAAATCTGTATTTTTTTCAATTTTCTTTGTATTATTACACTACTCCCTTAACGGCTCCTGGCTCCGCCCCTGCATCCACACCAAAGTCACTTTCACTTTTTAAAAATTATTTTTTAAAAGGAAGATACAAATACAA
Organism: Merluccius productus; assembly: GCA_027122695.1. Classification (NCBI taxonomy): domain Eukaryota; kingdom Metazoa; phylum Chordata; class Actinopteri; order Gadiformes; family Merlucciidae; genus Merluccius; species Merluccius productus. Next base: position 1,982,143 of record JAOPJI010000054.1, on the reverse strand, counting down.
CTATGCAATGCTCCACCGTTGACAAGGAGTTCTCCTTGTGATTGCGGGTGGTTTTGTACAACATAGCATGGGTTTGTCTGTGCGTGAGTATGTGTGTGGGTGTGTGTGCGTACGTGCGTATGTATATGTGTGCGTGTTTCCCCCCCCCCTTCCCCAGCCTAGCAGGCCGAGCCACTGCTCTCCCGTCGGCCCTGCTTCTTCAGCAGCTGGATGCGGTTGTGCACGTAGAATTTGATGGCACGCCAGTCTCTGTGGTTGCTGACCAGTAGGGGGCAGAGCTCCAGGCAGCGCTCACAGTCAGCTTTGGCGGGCACGCGCAGATCTACGATGTTCCTCTTCAGGTGGGTCTCCACTGCCACGCGCTCAGCCTCCGACCACGGCCGCTTCAGCACACCACGCTTGCCTGGGGAGGTGGGGGGGACGAATCAGACGATAAAGACGATGGAGACCCCACGCGCGCGCATGCACGCACGCACGCGCACGCACGCACGCGCACACGCACACCTCTGGAATTTGGCACTCAGGACTTAAGAAGCAAAAACTCATATCGAGGTCATCCCTTGCCGAAACACAAAAGGCTTGCGATCACTTAATGTAAAAGTTTGACCTGGGCAAGGACACTATGCCCTGGCAGCACACAATGCAACTTTTAAATATATCCCTTACAAGCTTTGTTTAGCCTGGTGCTTTGCACAGCTCTGCCGGTGCTGCCTAACCGGGTGTGGATAACGGGAATGCCTGATGACTTGAGCCGAGCTAAATTAGCGGTGACTAAATGGAATAAAAACAACACAAATTGTTTTGATTACTTTCCCTATTTGTATGTAGCAGTCTATGCAACGTGCAATCCAAAGTCTGGGTTAATTAAAATGAATTTAATAAAACTATTTGCCTATTCTTAGTAGCCTATTCGTTTTTTCTTCATGTTTATGCTTTGAGGAACGCCAAAAACCCTGCGTGGACTCATTCGTAAATCTTTATTCATGTGAAGTTAAGCATACAAGGCGCGTATTTCGCCAGACACGAACACCACCCAGAATCGTATTGTTTTAACGGAGCAAAGTACACAGAGTGTGAATATAGTGGGACTGTTTTTTTACTCCCTTCAAATAGGAGTATTTTGAGAATTCAAAACCCATTATCTCGTCAGTCCCGAGACATGCCAGTGCTCGTCATTGGAGCCGTTTTTCATTTTGATTAAACACCGCCGATTTTTGTGTTTTTTTGGGGTGGATATTGTGCCCATCACTGTGAGAAAATGTTCTCCGCTATGGTCTCAGCCAAATGACACTGACGTGGTTTGTTTGGTGTTCTCTGGCATGTGTTTCCCTGTGGTCCCTAAGACACACGTTGTCTTGCTGGTGGCTTGTGCATTTGGTTGGAGAGATGCTAGTAGTAGAAACAACAATATATCACTGTCGGTACAGCAAGAATGTCAATAGAACAAGTTTCTAAGTGCACCATAATTGCAGGTATACTCTGGTATACAGCATGGATATCTAGATCATTGGTTTTGTGATTTGGGCTGTTCCAGTGTTTCCATGTTTGCAATTTTTACCATTCTCAAATGTAATTGCCCAATTTATCTTTTGGGTTAATTTTAGTAATAAAACTTAAGAGAATTTCTTTGAATTGTATATAATTTGTTAATGTGATTGATGACATTGACATTGATGTCATTGGTAGGCAAATAGTGAAGAGCTATAGATATCTCATTCATTTACCAGATTTGGGTTGGACGCTCCTCCTTTTATGGGCGACAGGAAGCATGGTGTTCACAGGGGAAGGGAGCGGCCCCCTCTTCTTCCGCGGCGGTCGGCCTGGTCCCTTCTTCTTCATCACCACCACCTCCACCTTCTCCTTCACCTCCTCCTTCTCCGCCTCGGCATCCGATTCATCCGAAAACGAGTCCCCAGAGTTGCCGGACATCACTGTTGAAAATTAATCAATACATCAATTAAAATGAAATGAAACCCAATTAGACGGGCGGCGATCTCTCGTGAATCTAACATGGATCTCTCATGCAGGACCACAGGCATTTATTCATAAAATACATTCTGCCATTTCATTAAAAAAAAAAAAATCTGATCAAATCAAAATCAAATTTTAATCTAGTTTTAAAGCATTGTATAAACAGGACTAGTCATGTGGTCAGATATCCAATTATCCCAAAAAACCAGATAATAGGGAAAACGTATGGGTGGAGGACATGCAAGTAACGAATGTATGTACAGCATGGTGGAGGTGTTTTAACAATCATTACACAGCTTTGTTGAACATTCGATTCTGATCGGTCAATTACGGCATTCTACGGTCTGAAAAGCAGTCTGCTGCTATGAATAACAGCCCATTGCTATGGGCGCTATGTCCAAACATAGAATCTAACGGACTATTTTTATTAGCGGAAACAATACAATCATTTTCAAAACCAATTAAATAATTTATTGTTGTCCTACTTTGTGTCAAATTATTGATTTCTTTAGCAAGTAGTCGTGTAATATGTGGGATAATGTACAGCGAGCTGGTCATTCGCGTCACAGTCCTGCACCACCTTGTCAGGGCTATTTCACAATAACGCCTGGCGCACTCTACATCATCCCTCACTCATCATGTCGCACAATCTCACCGTCCAGCTCCAGGCAGATGTGCTGCAGGCTCATCCCACGGAAGAGCACGCCCTCCCGCTCCCCGTACAGCACTACGCGCCCCACCCGCCCCATCAGCGCTGGGTCGCGCACGATGGCGGCGCAGTTCTGTGTGACGTGGTACTCGCGCTCCAGGAACTCCTCCAGCCGCTTGGTGGCAGCGCCACCGCTGCCGCCGGCTCCCCCGCCGCTCCCCGCAGGGCCCTCCCCCCCGCCCCCCTCCTCCAGCAGCAGGAGCTGGCTGAGGATGGCCACCTGCCGCCGGGCCCGTGCACCCGTCAGCGCCCCGGGGTTCTTGGCGCCGCTGGCCCGCGCCAGGTTGCGCAGCAGGTCGGTGCCACGCAGCGGCGTGGCCGGCGAGTGGTACGGCCGCGAGAACACGTAGGGGCTGCCCGGGTCCACGCCCACATTGGGGCTGGTCTGCAGCAGCAGCTCCAGACAGGACTCGCTGTGCGGCGGCAGGATGAGGGGCTGCACGCGGCCCCGCTTGCCCACCACGCCGGCCCGGGGCAGGTGGCAGAGCACGTGGCGCTCGAAGGGCGAGAGGAGCGCCTCCGTGCCTGTCGGCGGTGGCAGCGGGGCAGCGGGGGCGCTGCCACCGGCGGCGGTGGGGACGGGTGGGGGCAGGGTGCGGTTGTGGTAGTCCTGGAGGGAGAGCTTGGCCACTTCGCACTCGCGATGGCGGTTGTAGAGGATGAGCAGCGAGAGGCTGGAGTGGCAGAGCAGGCGCCAGGCCTCAGCCGAATGCGGCGCGCGCGTGAGGGACAGGAAGGAGGCGTGCTGCTGGCGCCGCAGGTAGAGCACCAGACAGGACAGCGAGGACAGCAGGGGGGAGATGTGATGTCTGTGTGCGCTGTAGAGAGAAGGAGACGCCCGGTGTTTAGCACCAATGTAACATCTACTAAAGATTTTCTCCCATTACAAACTAAGAGGGCTGTCAGGTGACAAAGCGTCAGAGTGGCAGCCATGTTGGAGTTTAAAACAAATTCTCAAGGATCTCAAAAAAGTGACAGTGTAGAAATCCTGATTTTTGTGCTATATTTTGCTGCTCTAATAGTGCAGTAAAGTCATCAAAGGAGAAATCACTTTCAGGTGAATACCAAGGAGAATAAGGCTTGTTTTTTTTTACAAAGTTAGTTATTGCTCTTGGCTAGCGCAAGAGCAATAACTAACTTTGTTTGAAATGATATTATGTATTATAACTAACTTTGATGTAGTCTAGGTGTGCCTATCATCTATGCAGTGTTTCAATGCTAATAGCAAACAGTGGCAATATCAAGTCAACGTTACAAAAAAAATATTTGCCATTGTGGTGATGGATGCCACCACAATAGGCCACTGGTTTCATGGTTGAATCCCAGCAACATGACACTCATACCTCACTAGCTCTCCATTGGTCTCCTCCTGCACCTCCTCCTCTTCCCCGCTCAGCTCCAGCTCCTCCTCGGGGTCGACGTCGGGCTCGGGGGTGGGCGGCGGCGCTAGCTCCTCCTTGCTCTTGGAGCACTCCTCCACCTTCTGCTGCTCCTCCTGCTTCTCCCTCTTCATCCTCTGGCCCCTCCGGGGGGCGGGCGGGGGGGGTGACGACGGGGGGGGCGGCGGTGGTGGCGAGGGGCTCTTGACCCGGGACACGGTCGGAGCAGCACCCGCAACCCGCTTGGCGGCCGGCGCCAATAGACTGGGGCCCTTCCTGGTGGTGGGGGGCTGGGCCGAGGAGGGCGGGGACAGGGAGAGCGAGAAGGAGACGGCGGGCCCGGCCGAACGGGTGGCGGGTGACTCCCTCTCCCGCTCCCTGGAGGTGGAGGAGAAGAGAGGGGGCGGGGTGGGGTTGGAGGACGACGAGGGCCTGGGGACGGCGAACGAGTGGCCGTGTGGTGCGGCTGCCGTGCACGAGGACGAGGCGTGTGTATGCGAACCGTTGGCGGCGTGCGCGTGCAGGTGCGCATGCTCCATGGCGGCGCGCACCTCTGGCTGCCCAGCGTGGTGCTTCTCCAGGTGGCGGGCCAGCGAGCGGTAGTGGCGGCCGCAGTACGGACAGTGCTGCCGCCGGCTCAGCGCCGTTGCGCCCGATGCCCCCCCGATATTGATGTTGATGTTGTTGTTGATGTTGGTGGTTGGCGGTGCCAGCGCACTCACCGGGGGCTGCGACTGGGAGCGGGTGGGGGGCGCCACCGCTGCCGGCCGCGGGAACGAGGAGCAGGGGCGGCCGGGCCCCCGGGAGGATGTGGCTGCCGCCGCTGCCACAGGCGTAGCAGCGCTCTTCTTCTTGGTGTTTACTGCGGCGGCCATCTTGCGCTTCTTGCGGCGGCGGAGCATTCGGCCCCTTATCTCCTCCATGTCCTCCTCCTCGTCGTCATCGTCGTCATCATCTTCCTCCTCCTCCTCGTCCTCCTCGCGGTCCGAGTCACTGGGCTCTGAGTGTGTGAGGGGGGAGGAGGAGGGGGAGAGCGACCAGGAGGGGGTGAGGTAATCGGAGACAGAGAGGGAGAGTGGGTGGGGGCCGGCCTCTTCCTCCTGGATGAAAACAGATTCAAAACAAACGCCGCCAGGTTAGACACGAAAAACACAAATTTAAATAAAGAACCCGTTCAATAATAAAAATCACGTCGTCGCTCAACACCGACCATGGCGTTCTCTCCCCAGTCCGTGAGGCTGTAGTCCACCGTAATCTCCTCGCCCTTAGCGATGTCTCGGATTGCTATGACAACCAGCCGCACCTGGCTCCCGCAGTGCACCTCCCGGATGCGACAGTTGGGCGGCGGGTGGAAGAGCACGGGTCCCCGCACGCCGCTGGTCCCGTCCTCGCCCAGCTCAGGCACACTGTCACACACACACACACACACACACACACACACACACACACACACACACACACACACACGGGTTGGCTCAGTAACAACTAGGGCTGGGTGATATGGAAACATGTATTATCGTGATAACTATGGGAAATTCTACACAACATCGATAAATATCACAATATGCTTATGAATTCAAAATACTCAATACAGTGTCTACCTAAGGGTCATTACATTGGAGTGTATGGACATCTTATGGAATTGGACTTAAACTTGTTTTCCTTTCTCACCGACTTTACAAACCTCATATTTGATCATTTTAAGGGCATCTTCTCATCGCAATTCATTTAGACTATAAAACCAGGTTAATTTCATGACTATACGATACCAGTCAAAAGATGACAAGCGGTAATAATAAATCATTGCCCAGACCTGCGTCTGGGCAATGATTTGAGACCTGCACAGCGTGTACCTTCGGCCGTGGGCCACCGTTAGCCCGGGGGCTACTGGTCCTTACCATAGCTGGGAGGGGTCGGCCAGGTAGTACGGACTGCCAGGCGGAGGCAGCCGGTCCTCTGCTCCCTCTGGGTACTGCCCATCCCCTGCACACAGGTACATTGCATCATTCACATGGACATATTCGACGACAGCTTTAGCATTAGGAGGTGGGATTGCATTTGCAGGTCACTCATTATGAATGACAGCAAGGTCCGCATTTGATTGGCAGATCGGGGCATTCGAACAGGAGTTCACTGGATGGATCGATTGTGTCACGTTCTCGGCACTAGCAGGAAAACAGGAAACACTTTATGGATTGAGGCCAAATGAGGCACCACTACATTTTTAGAACAGCCGTGCCAGATAAGGAATACAATACCAAAATCGCAGGTGGAGTGACTGTTTCAATTTTATCTCAGGGCAGTTTCCTTTACTTTGACAGCACTTGAAATTCTTTGTCTGTGTTTGTTGTATATTTTATCTGAAAGGAAACACCACGTATAGCAGAGACCCAGTGATGACACTGTGTGTGTGTGTGTGTGTGTGTGTACCAGGGCTATAGCTGTGCTCAGACATGCTCTCCTCTTCTTCATCTTCAGTGACATACGCTCGATCACACACCTTTACAGGCGTGCCCTTTCTTTTTCTTCCACATACGCGTCTGGGGAACGAAAAACACAAAAATAGACGTCAAGGTTTCATTAAATATATCCAAAGCCTACCAGACTCTTCTGTAGTAAGCACTTCAAAAGAAGGGAAGTGAAAAGTGCAAAGCGAGGATATACTGGAAATAACCAACAATAAAATACGATCCTCGATTTACTATGACAGGGGTTTCCCTGTCTTCTAATGTTAAGATGCCAAAAGCCATGAGGAGAAATGTAAGCTTCTAAAACAATTTACATTAAACTTTTAATGGTCAAGATTTTGTAATTTGCTAGCCATTCAAAGTCACACATGAGATCATAATTTATCAAGTAACACTGTTCACTTCCAAATGAAAGATGAATGAATGAAAGATGGAAAGGACAATTGTGTCATCATGGGTTTCTTGCTTGAGAACGTGTGACGCATCTTCTACCGTGTAGGCGTTTAATATAAAAAGATGAATCAGTGAAAAAGAAAGGAAAAAGGATGTAGATTTGGTTGAATTACAACTGTTGCACATAGCATATGTTGGGCCAAGCTTCTTTCCAGTGTTACACCGCCAGGGTCTTTCTACATCCGACCTAATGTTACCCACCCACCAGATGACCAAAGACGCATGTTGGACTATGTTTAAATGGCATACTGTATATTAGAAGCGGCGAGGCGCAAGTTGGTGCTGCTTACTCTTTAATGACCAATCCCAGCATCGAACTAGTATCTGAATTGTTGTGTAAACGTGCAGACTTAGAAATGCAACTACAGAGAGAAATACAGTCATGCGTATCTGTCATCTGATAATAAACCCGCCCCTTCGGATCACATCAGATTCATTTAGCAAAACCATCACATCGCATTAGAAACCGTTGGTCCACCGCTTAGATAAAGGCTAAAAGCCATTCGGTGTTCATGTCCCATAGTTGGTCTGACACCGTACGGATCCGTGCGATCAGGGGACGTTTTGCTCACGGTCAGCAACTTTGTTTACAGCGGATCTGTTTCCGTCGTGCATTAAGTCGTGTCTGCGACCACTCCGTAGCCAACCGACAACAAAGTGTTGTGACAGCAGAGAGTCGGCGTTTCTTAGAGGGTACCGACCCTCCTATGGCCGCCCAACACGTCCCTACCCCGTATAGCTGGCTGATACATGTTATACATGTTATATATGTTATACTGGCTGCTCGTTTCTGTGCGTGCTATGCGCTCGCTACACCGCGGCTAGCCAGCTAGCTTACACTAGCTTCTGGTATCTGGCAGATCCTATAGGAGAAGGAGAAGAAAACCCAACTACTACTACTACCAGGCTGTTCATTGTGTTTATACTACGAGCAGCTCAGGAAACCCCCACGCCAGCCGGCGGCGAGCCCCGCAGAGAGCGCCCGCATCGGGGCTGGAAACCCCGCATCGCCGCCGCCGCTGCTCCCCACTTCCATTTTTTTCCCTCCACGGTATTAAATCATGCACGCGAAAAATAAAGAGGCAGGGAACTAAACAAATGTGCCCGCTAGCGGCGCGCGTGTGTCCGCGTCCGTCCCTCTAATGCCGTCCTAGCGGGGCACCCCCCCCCCCCTGCGTGTTGACCGGCCGTCGTCTTTCCTCACCCCCGCGGCGGCGGCGGCTTGCTCCCGTCCCCGTCGCTGTCGAGGGTCGGCGGCTCCCGGTAGTCAAAGGGCGACCGTACGTTCTCCGCCATTAGGACTCCTTCCCTGCCGCTCGCGCTCCGTCTCTCTCCTCGCCACTGCGCATGTGCGGCGCGCCGTCTATGTCGGGGTTCTCGTGGTAAAATGGGGGTACACGTTAGGGAAGAAAGTGATGCACGGTGAAACCACGCGTCCGCACGTGTAGGCCTACGTGTGATATCCAGGGATATCCAAATGGGAAATACATTCATTATCAAGTAGGGGCCCCGCGAAAGGTTTGATTGAACGCACACATGGGAGGTAATACCTACAGGAGTCGATTTTAATGTTGTAATCTTTTAAACGTACATCAAATTATTTTTTATTGTTGATTAAATAAAACGTCAACATTGCATGAAATAGGTCTGATAACGCTTCACAGCACAGTCACCCATTCTTAAAACATTCAGTCAGTTTGACAACATTGCAGTGATTGTGATTAAGTTTGGTATAGTGTGTAACATTAATGGCTGAAGGCTATATAATGCTACAGTACAATATTCATAATCAAAACACTTAAAAGTTGTGAAAACAATATAGCAGCATTTTCAAGAATGACAATACAATGCCAAGTGAACATACAGGACACAGAAATCACACCTAGCTAAAGGAGTTGTGGCATAAAGTCTGAGCATACATACATTTATCTTTTACACAAACAAAGATATGTAACATATAAGATCTAACTTGGTATTACTATCTGCATATACATGTTAGGATGCACTTCAGTCACAGTTTATCAGTCAGTTAATTGGGGCTACAATCTAGCAGTTAGTCTGGATTTTTAGTGTTAGTTGGAATAACGGCAACATCTTCACTCAACTAATTCTATATTTGACCTTTAGTGAGCAAAGAAAATAAATATTTTATTTAAAAAAAAAACACCCTGCAACACAAAAGTTTGAAGAGAACATTTTCCAAAGAACGGCCAACTGTTTTAAAGTACTGGTCATTTTGACACGTGCTGGGGAAATACCAGAGACTGAGTAAAGTCTAAGTGTAGTAGACTTTGTTCAAGAGGCTTGGTTATTTTTTTCAAACAGTTCTCTTTGTCAGCTAACTCCTGCACTCATTCATCACCACCTTCATATTAACTTCTTTCTTTTTCTTTTTTTTAAATTCTTCTCAACACATACAGATCCAAGCTGGATCTGTATGGATTTCTAATCCGTTCCTATTCACAGTTGGGCTTAAATAAAAACAAAATAAACACGTTAGACTTCTTCGGTTTCTTGGCTCTGCGTGTGTATGACGTGGAGGGTCAGAGAAGCATGGTCAGCCCAGTGGAGTAACTCCAACAGCACCCGATAGGTCCACATTTTGAGCGCAAAGGACCCCATTTCACCATCCACCTCCTGCACACAAGACAGCAGAAGAAGATTGTATGTGTTCCACATATCTGTCATCAAATATCAATATCCTTGGATATCGGTTATGGACAACCACATATCTGTTTTGGACTACCATCTTGAAAGTCCTGCATGGAGTTAATCACTATTGATTTACTGACCGTTTTAATGAACATTTTTCTGCATGACATAACCAGCATACGTAAATGCTGATAACAAGAAGAGTGAGAATTTCAATTTAAGAGACAAGAAAATCACAGAAAATCTTTTTATTTTTCTGACCTAATTCATGTGTTACCAGTGAATTGAAGTAAGGATTTCCCACATGAAGCAATCAAACAGAAACAATGACAGTCTGTTATTTATTTACTAAATTAAAAGGCCCAAACTAAAATTTCCCAACAGGTGGTGGAAAAACATTGTCTAAATGACATTTCAATGTCATGGGCAATTTGAACATATGAATGTGATTAATTACAGATAGCTCTGACCAAACAATCTGATTGGTCAACAACCAGACATTTAGAATGTAATCAAATTAGCATAACAGCACACCATCTTTGCACAATAAAAGTGTTTTATTACCAATTAGATTCGTCAACAATATATCCTACACTAATTAAATTGTAAAGGTTGAGACACAAGGTTATACTTTATTGATCCCAGAAGGGGAAATGCGGGTACTGTGGCATGTGGCAGCCTCTACGCCAGCACTACCCCCTACATCAAAGTACAAAACATCAAATAAAAAGCACCGTGTGCTACATTATAGTCTGTACCTCGGTGCAGGGGTTGTCGGGGGTGACCTCCGCCTCGCCGGGCTGTGGCAGCAGCACCCCGGTGCTGAGCAGCAGGTGCTCCAGCCGACTGCGGACGTTCTTCCTCATTGCCTCATACTCGCCCTCCAGCTCCCCCATCTCCTCCTCCACTTCCCGCAGGGTAAGGCAGTGGAGAAGCCCCAGGCACTGACGCAAGGCTGCATGCAGCAGGCCCACCCGCTCCTCCACGCCGGGGTCATCCCCCAGGCTGTCCGGCGATAGGGACACAATGCGACCCCCCTCCGGGGTGTGGTCATCCAGGAAGCTCTCACACTCTCTCGGGGGAGGGGAGGAGGGTGGGGGGGGGGGGGGGGGGGAGTGGGTGTTATATAAAGAAAACCCCCCCCCTGGAGGAAAAAGAGCAAGGATGTTTTGAGGACGGCACC
>JAOPJI010000054.1:1948276-1958698 GCA_027122695.1 Merluccius productus | reverse complement strand
ACTGGTCTAGAACCGCCACTGGCCCCCTCAAGATTTGTGGCTGCCCCCTCATACATGCCTGTCTAGACCCGGCCTTGATTCATACAAAAACAATATGAAAGTATGAATGTTGACTTGCAGACCAGTGTACTCAGAAACATTTGTTTGTTACAGAGATAGAGGGATTTAAATTCCCAGATCATAAGCACGCATCCAAGGAAGCTACCACAATGGCAGACCGGTGCTGAAAAAAACTATAAAAGAATATAGCGAGGCACCAAGCGGACAAAGCTTGTTCCAAAACAATAGTCAATCAGCGGTTGGCTTTCACTCGCTGGCAAACGCTTCTGGTCTTATTCAGCCAGGGAGGAGGGGCCAACATTGAATGTTGCGTTTACAAACTGCAACCGACAAATCCTACTCATTGTGCCTTTAACACCTAATTTATAATATTTGTAAACAGATTTTCCTCTTTTTCTAAGACCAGTCTAATTTAATTTTTTCAATTTCAGCTTGTATATTACTTCAGCAATGTATGATTATTAACGGACCTGCATAATGTCCTGCTACCACTAAAGCCCACACTCCAGAGAAAATATCAAGTGAAAAGGCTTCCAGCTGAATCCAGGTCATCGTCATTTTACAGCAGACCAGAGCAGCCAGTTGGAGATGCACAGTGACCCATATCAGAGGCAGGAGGTTCTGATGACCAACCACGCCACAAGCAGCAGGAACAGACTCAATTCTTACCTTACTACACTCTTCTTTTTATGTAGCAGGTAGCAAATGTAATGTCAAGGTCTTTTACATTGCCATCACTGATACATTACATGAGGTTTCAAATCGTGTAATATAAATCTGATTGGGTTAGGGTTTTGATTCCCACAAGACCAAAATGTCTATAACATATGTTATACATTACATGCTGACATGTGTTTTCTGAATGGCTCTTGATACCTCTTGCTCTGGCTTGTGGAAGTGCTTGACCAAGTTGTTTGCGGCCTCCCTCATCTCTTCTTGGACTTCGGCAGACATAATTTCTAAAACAGTTGGCCAATGGAAAGAAAGATGGATGGATGGAACAGAGGAGACAAAGTGCGGGCGGAGTTATAAGAGAGAGTAAGCAGAGGGAGAGTACGCAGTGGTATGAGTAGCAACACATTTCACGACAGTAAAAACGATGGGGTTGGAACTGGGTTAGATCCCCCAATATCTGCAGTCGACCTGTAGGCATCCTTGAGCAAGAAGCCTACCTGTCTATTCATGAACTGCATCTACAATAATTGTCGTTTTGGCTAGAAACTACTACTACTGCTGCTGCTACTAAATGAAAATGGCAAAACAGCTAAAATAGCACGTGTTCTACTTTGACGGTACGTACTGTTGCGCCCTCCTAGAGATCCCAGGACGGCCCGCACAGCCTGAGGCGGAGAACTCAGTTCTGCTGGAGGTGTACCAGACCATTTACCAGAGTCCTCCTCTGCTCCCGGGGAAACCAGCTGACCAATCAGAACCCTCTCCAAGCTTCCATCCCCCACGCCCTTGCCTAGCCACCGGCCACAGGGGAACCTGGAGGGAAAATAATAACTTCTATTCATCATCGACCTTATAAACATTTCTCAAGGTCAACTAGCTGCGAGACCTTGTGACATTTTAATTAATCATGCTGTTTTTTTATTCAGATGTCCTGGAAAGAGAGGTGCTGCAGTACTCAAATAATAACACAATCTTTTATTTCAAAAACATTGTTTATGAAGTGCTTTGACAGACAAAAAAAAAAGAATAGTAACCACACAGTCCAGGGAGAGGGTGATGACAAATTGCACACTCAAACTAATAGTATAACTATACGAATTGTTCCACTGAATAGGAAATGGAAATGTACCAAAATCTTATTACACACAGATTAGCAAGCTAAAATCAACAGGGACATTATTGAAACACAGTTTGTACATGCAAACTGGCCTATCAGGATGCTTTATGTATAATCCTTCAGTGTTGTGTAATGAGAGTTTAACTAAATTCTAACAAAATTGCAAATTCTGGCAAACTTACATACCCCACTTTTACGACCAGAAATTGAAGTATGTCTCTGTTTCTAGGCCACTACAACATTTAAAAATTATGTCTAGGCCACGACATTTGTGGTTTGGCGTCGATGATGGGACTACTGATGGTGGGTACATAAGACATAAAAAGTTGGGAGGCACTGCTCTTCGCCTCTCCCTTGGCCCACTTCTCCTCTGAAAACGTATTTTCTTTACAACTTGGATCCATCACATACACCCATGTACACTCCTTAACACAGCTCACAACCCAGGCTAGATACCCAGAATGTGACGGTTAGCAGTTAGCCAACTAGCCAGTGAAACAGCATGAACGATTAGCCCCCAAGCTGCATAGCCAGTTAAACAACATTAGCAGAGGATGAGACTTACTTGTAGGTGTGTCCTGTGATCTCGTTGTAGACAACCACACACTCGACAAAGCATTTGGCCAGCAGGCCAGAGTTCTCCTGGCCCAGCTGCAGTGTGCTGAGGCGACCAAGGTTCTTACACTGAGAACAAAGTGAGGCGGTCTGCTTTAAGATTACTTTACCACTACAATTATCATCATCATCATTATTATTATTATTATTATTATTATGATTACATACCTGGAGATACACCAGCGTGACAATGATGGAACCATTAAAAACTGTCTAGCATGAATACATTCATTTTGAAAAAGAAATGCATAAAAAATACAAAAGCAAAATAAGCAAAAAACGAAATAATACTAATCATAAATAAATATCTAGTACATTTTCAACTACAAGTAGCTAGAACCATTCATGTCTTAAAATAGGAAATTATTAGTTTATGTGGTATTTTCTCATGAATGTATTTACTTTTTTGAATAACTGATAACTGGTATTGTACACATGAGGACGAAATTATTATCCCCCCTATGAAAATGTCATTTTTTAAAAAGTATTTACCAAGTGCTGTTAAACAGAGCAAATAATTTTTAACATAGCTTTTTCAAACATCTTAGTTTTATTTTGGATGCTTACATAATTTTACTTTGCACACAGAAACAAAATTATTTCACAAAATACAAAAACTACCAGGGTCAAAATTATTAGCCCCCCAGATGCTAATAGTCAATTGTGTAACCTTTTTGCTGGATAACAGCCTGCCTGTCGTTTGTTGTAGTTTTCAACAAGTCTCTGACACGTCTCCTGAGGAATCCCAGCCCATTCTTCTTTGGCATATCTCTCAAGCTCCTCCAGATTTGATGGCCTTTTGGCATGGACCTTGGTCTTCAGTTCACCCCACAGATTTTCAATTGGGTTCAAGTCAGGGCTTTGTGCAGGCCAGTCAATAACGTTCACTTTGGTCTTCTGGAGGTAGTTTTTCACCAGGAGCGACGTATGTTTTGGGTCATTATCGTGTTGGAAGACAAAGCGACGACCCAGACCCAGTTTTGCTGCTGACTGCTTGAGGTTTTCTTTCAAAATCTTCACATATCCTTCTTTCTTCATGATTCCTTCCACCTTGACGAGATTCCCAGTTCCAGATGCACTGAAGCATCCCCACAGCATAATACTCCCACCACCATGTTTCACTGTGGGGACGGTGTTCTTTGGGTTATATGCTTCTCCCTTCTTTCTCCAAACATAAGCAATGTCTCTATAGCTCTATTTTCATCTCATCTGACCAAAGGACATGCCTCCAGTATGCATAATCTTTATCCAGGTTGTCTTCAGCATACTTCAGTCTGGCTTGAAGGTGTCTCTTCTGCAGAAGTGGAGTTTTTCTTGGTCTGCAACCTCGCAGTTCATTCCTGTGCAGAGCTCTAGTGATTGTCTCCTTTGATACTACAATTCCCGACTTGGCTAAGTCATTCACTAGTGTCTTGGCAGTTGTTCTGGGGTCTTTAGAAACATCTCTCACTAGTTTTCTTTCCAGAGTCTTTGAAATCTTTCGCTTCCTACCTCTGCCAGGCTTGTTCTGTACTGTGTGGCTCTCTTTGAATTTCTTGATGATACTTCTTACTCCAGTTCTTGACACTTGGAAAAGCAGTGATAACTTTGTATATCCTTCTCCTGCTTTGTGAGCATCAACAATTCTTTTTCTAAACTGATTTCTGTTGTTTTTGGCATGATACTTTCTCAAGTGACAGCTCGAACCCTAACTGAAGCTTTTATACTGTGTGTAAATTGGGAGATAACCCTTAGTTTTGAATTGATTTTACAAGCTTTTAGCATTACAAAGTTAAAGCACAGCATTGCACAACAGTGGTTTCTGCTATGGCTCAATAAAAAAGTCAGTTCTTAAGGGGACTAATCATTTTGACCCTGGTAGTTTTTGGTTTTTGTGAAATAATTTTGTTTCTGTGTGCAAAGTAAAATAATGTAAGCATCCAAAATAAAACTAGGATGTTTGAAAAAGCTCTGTTAAAAATTCTTTGCTCTGTTTAATAGCACTTGGGAAATACTTTTTAAAAAAATGAAATTTTCATAGGGGGGCTAATAATTTCATCCTCATGTGTATGTGGATGGACACTCAGTGACATGTATATTACACGTTTTCTTTTCTCTGCATTGAGTAAGTGCTGGCTGTATGTTTTTTAAAAATGTATTTAGTGCGTTTGTTTTTTTTGTTTTTTTGTCTGGTTTTGTATAAAAAAGTGTTACAAATTGCATAAATAAAATTTAAAGTAAAGTACTGTTACCGTTAATCAGCAAGGTTGTCAGCGATGACGTGCTCTTAAGGCGCTCTGTTATCATGTCTTCTATCCATATACATCTATTATGTCTTTTATCCATATACATCTATTATGTCTTTTATCCATATACATGCACGCTTTCAGGAAGTAGCAACTTTGGCTTTTTACCTCTCAGCTGAGATGATGTTTCTCGAGTGATACCCCCACAGTCACTTTGAAAAACGGCAAGACCGACGGAGCTGTCAAGATTTGTTGTCACTTTGAGCATGTTATATTTGTCTATACATCACTTTATATCTATTTTATATCTTTATATCTATATATACATCATTAGTTAGTTGTAATAAAAGCCTTAGTAATCATCTGTTTTATTTATTAATGCTGGGGGCACATGCTCAAACAGGCTTCACATAGCCAGTCGGCACGACAAAAGAAATGCGGGATATGAACAGGTTTAGGTCTTTAAAACTTCAAGCTTCTGATAATCATTAAGTTTCCGAAGGTATATTCGAATAGTTAAAGTATGAATTCGAGCAGCCCTCCTTTCCAATAATAAAAAAAACATTTGTATTTTTTTATGGGTCACAGACATTCGTCCATTTTTTTATTGCACATTATTATTGGTGAATGGTTAATGACGGGTTAACGAGTTTCAGTTATCGGTCAGAAAGAAAACGTCAGAATTGGCATCCCTCCATGGAGAAATAAAAAAAGATTTTATTTTCTGATCGATTTTGACACTGCCAGCGAGTACTCGATTACTCGAGTACACTGTCGCACCCCTAAACCCCTCCGATAAGCAAGTTAAAAGGGTAAAGGTCAACGTCCTGCCATGCATTCGTGTTTTTTTGCACCCGTCATCACCTCTGGTTGGGTGCTTATTGGCTAATCCAGAAGATTATGAAAATACTTCATACGACTTTGGACTTTGACATTCTGAACCTGGAAGTTCACACCTTCCTTGCCTCTGAAGGCAACAGTGCATCAGGCCCATGATGTTATAAAGGAGAGTTGTTGTAACAGTAAATATGTTATAAAGGAGAGTAGTTGTAACAGTAGATATGATGTTGTAAAGGAGAGAAGTTGTAACAGTAGATATGATGTTGTAAAGGAGAGAAGTTGTAACAGCAGATATGATGTTGTAAAGGTGAGTAGTTGTAACAGTAGATATGATTATACAGACACATTTTTGCACTCAAATATTTGGGCTCATCCTCAGAGATCCAAAAGCCGCCCATCAGAACCGGTCTGTGGCCATGCCTATAGTGCATGTGCTTTTTGTACCCCACAAAAATGACAAATAAGGATGGGGATAAAAAGTGCACAAGTGCGTGTGCTGAACTCACGGCAGGGGGTTCTTGCGCCATATCTCGCGGGCCTTCAGCGTCTGGTAGACGGTCTTCTGCTTGCCCTCGGCGCCGTTCTCAGCACCACCACCGCGGCTGCTCTGCATGACGCGGGAGAACTCCATCTTCTCGTCCCAGGTGCCCGACAGCACATAATGGGCTTTGCCGTCCTTATCCGCCACCACGCCGGTCACCTGAAGAGAGAGAGGAGGGACTGTTGTGGAGAGAGGGACCGCAAGATGGCCGCTACCTCATCTCACTTTGATGTTGGCCAATAGACTTTACACAACTGATTTATTTTGTGCTTGTGTCACCCAAGTTAAAGCGGACCTCGGTTGCCAATCAATTCTTAATAAAAGGATCAAATCCCATCCACCTCCTTTGTTTTTCTTTCTTGGAAAATACAGGATATTATAGGGGCAAAATGTAATTAGTCTGATTAAAAAAAATGCTTGTTGAAAAGAACTTCTGGAAGATGCTCCAAAAGTATTTTGTTTATCCACGCACTGCAAGATGATCAGATAATGTACAAGTTATATACATTAGCTTATACATTAAAAACCAACAGTCAACTCTGAGATTATCGGGCAGTGGGCGGAGTCAACTCGGATAGTGAATCACACAGGCCAAAACAAAAAACAGATGTTTGGACCTGGAATAGGAATTTCAAAGGAGAACATACAATGTAGCATTGTTGTCAGAGAAACCAGTATTTCAATTTCACATTTTTTGTTTGTTAACAAGCGCGTGCTTTCATGGTTATTATAGTCCCAGGTTTCTCCCTAGGTTTCATTGTTGTTGAAACTCAAAGAGATAGCTGGCTGGCCTGGGTAGGTGGAGTTCCCCCACATTGGGCAAGTTTTACAATAATGAGGTTGCGACATCAAAACGTAAAATGTAAAGCAGCATAGCACTGCTGTGTGGTAGTGTATTTAAAGAATCACATCTCAATAGCAGCTTATGTAGTTTGAAAGTCGTTTCTTTTAAGGAAGAAAGATATTGGACATTCAATAGATATTCACGCTATATCCAGCGATCTGACACGGAACTAAAGATGTGATCACCGGTATGAGTCCCGTGTGTCTAGTGGCGTCTACCTGCCCAGGTCTGCCGAGGAGACAGGGCTTCCAAGCGAATCTGTCTGGCAGCAACACTCCTCTCTATAGAGCCATCGTTTGGCCAATATTTCTACACAATAGGCAAATTACAAAGTACCCTGCCCTAAAAAATAGCCCAAGTAAAACGCAATTAAACCGGATGCGTCTCACCTTTCAAAATGTCCCCAATGGATATAACATTAAAATTGCAGTTTAGAAGTGTACCTCGCTAGCTCTCCAACAGTAAAAAGCAGGGGGATAAAAGCTCTGGTGTGGGTGTAACACACAATATAGACTGCATCAAATACATATTAAAACTAGCTTTCGGGTCCTCTGAATGTGAGGGGTGGCCAGAAGTATCTGCCAGAGCAAATAAAACATGAGCTTGTGTAACAGTGGTGATTTGGTTTCTTCCACTTGCAAGCTTTCTGTATTATTTTCTATACTGATACGCAACACTGTTGGGAGAGTACTGGCCCCTAGGGGATGAACAGGTAGAGCTGCGTGGCTCTCCAGTTCAGAGGTTTAGCGCCGCGGTAAGTTGTGTTAAAAAGCGCTCCTAGAATATCATCTTAGAATTCTACGACTGAACGTTCCAAGTCCACAGTAATGACTCCAATGTTTTCTACATGTGGCCCTTATGGAAACAGTGTGTTTATACTTTTGCACATTGAAAGCTATTTTATCAAAGTTTATAATTACACGTGTGAATAGCTAATATTTCATCTCCTTTTCATGTTAGCATACTGTGTTGATCCATGCTGCCTTGCTACACAATCCAACGTATTTTTTTTGTGCCAGGCTAATAAACTGACGAACTGGTCCTACGTCTCTTGCCTTTCATTGAGACAACGCAGACGAATACATGAGGTTACACTTGATTCATGATGATTCATCTGGTTCCCAGGCTGGTAAGGGCATCTAATTGCCAAGATATTTGATTGAGGGTTTGATTGATGCACACATTGACAATGCAACATGGAACATGCCAATGACTCCGCACAAGACATATCTGCCAAAACAAAAGAAGCAAGAATGCAAACGAATGCGAAGAATGTGGAACCCACGCGGGTTCCACATTCTTCGCATTCGTTTGCATTCTTGCTCGCCACGCACCTTCCTCGCCACGTCTCTGGAGAAGTAGCTGTAGGGTGCAAACTTTAGGTGGCAGCGGTCGCCTGTGGTGTGGTTTACTATGTCGATCTCCCCAGACTATAGAAAGAGATATATATAGATAGAGAGATAGACAGACAGAGAGACAGAGGGACAAGAGAGATATATATAGAGAAAGACGGATATAGACATAAGATAAATAGTGAGAAAGAGAGGGAGATGGCGAGATTAGAGCATTGACAGCATGCCTGCAGGACATGCTTTTACACGCAAGATAAGTACAGTTCTCCATCTAGTCTTAAAGAATGTTGGGGCGGGAGGGGGTTCATTTGTCAAGTGCAGTCTCACCTGGTCGATCCACAGCTTGCCCACGATGATGTTGTGCACCGTGGTGGTGACTTTCTTCCAGGTGTAGTGATTGTTGCCCTTCTCAAAGATGGCAT
Source organism: Merluccius productus (assembly GCA_027122695.1). Lineage (NCBI taxonomy): Eukaryota > Metazoa > Chordata > Actinopteri > Gadiformes > Merlucciidae > Merluccius > Merluccius productus. Next base: position 1,950,007 of record JAOPJI010000054.1, on the reverse strand, counting down.
GAATGGTTCCTGGCAGAGACCCACCCACACACAATTGAATGCAGGGTTAGTGACCGGTTAAGCAGATGCTTCAAGGAACATGAAGGCGACAAAATAAATCCTCACTGCCGTTAAATGTCACTCACACAAATTATATTTGCAGACAATAAAAAAAAGATGTGGAGAGATTTCTGCGTAAACTGCTGATCAACCGGTGGCTCCACACCCCGTTCGTACATTGGCACATTTACCTAGAGGCATAATGGAGAGGTATTTGCCCCTGAACTTGCTGGCTACGGTAATCTCCTGCCGCAAGGTCCAGCCTCGACTGGAAATCACATGGTGAGCTGCTGCGGGCGGGTGGTGACTCACCTGGGGACGAAAGACAATGACAATAATATAAACAACAATAATGGCAATAACGAATAATAAGAGTCAAGTTCCGTTTGTTCATGGAGCTCAAATGCTCAAAAGGACAAAGATAAATAAACAGCATCAGTCCAATGTGCTGAACATATATGCAATGAGTAAAATATTTTTTAAATGGCATAAAATGTAAATGGAGTGCTACACATGAGTTGAGCATAAAAAATATAGAGAAACTGGCGGCAAACAAAACCTGCTTGATGATCTCTGACGTCTAGCTTTCCACCTATCAACACACTGCAGTGACTGGTCCTACTAGATTCTCCACTAGGTAGCACGCATAGTAATTGGGCGCCATAGTGATCTCATCAGCTGTGCACTTATCTTTGACGAAGGGTCTTGATCAAAACACACAAAGCAAGATAAGTGGGCTGTTCGGACGCATTCCACAGAGGCCTGTGTCTGAGAGGTCCTTTGTGTCCGTTCTACCACTGCTCGAGGTGCCAAATAGGGTTGCGTCGGGTAACATTTGACACACCATGGAAACCCTAGTGGCAACAGGAGAAATGCAAAAAAACTACCCCTAAAAAAAACAACCTAATTTATCATCTCATTCTCTCACCTCCCTCCAGAGGGAACCCTGACCCTTGGGACAGGGCTCCCTCCCACTCTCTCGCCTACCTGCTCACAGAGGGAGCGGTAGCCGCTGTCCCGGCCGCGGTCCAGCTCGTAGGTCTCGCCCAGCAGGGGGTTGAAGGGCTTGCCCGTGCGGTGCACGGTGGTGGAGTAAGAGGACACGGAGAAGGCCGCCACGTAGCACAGCTGCTCCAGGGAGCTCTGGCTTTTGGCCGCCTTGTCCAGCAGCTCGTGGTACTCGAGGTCTTCCGACAGACGCTGCAGCATGGAGATGGGCTCGTTGAAGTTCACCTGCACCGGAGAGAGAGCAAGAGCAAGAGCATGAGAGTGAGAGACAGAGTAGATTTGTAGTTTCGTAGAAACACATTGCATGAACGTAATTAGGAACATAAATGAATGGATGGATCGCAGATAATGGTCTCAGATTACATTTAGGGCTGTCCCCGTCATAAATCTTTTTTTTTTCTTCTTCAAGAAATGTCATAAGTCACAAGTGTTACATGTTACCCATCGATATATTTCATTTCTACATTTAATTCTAGTTATTATAAGGGATGCAAGAAATACCAAAAAACGGTAATCGAATAAACGGTCAAAGACAACGAGTAGGCTTACTTGTTTTTGTGTAGTGTGTGGTTGATGGCTGGTTTACAGCCTCACCTGGCCTGAGTCTGACTGATTAGACTCTGGGTCTGGGTGGGGCTGCACACCTGTGGTGCAGAGCAATCATGGCACCCAGGATAAACCAGC
>JAOPJI010000054.1:1806487-1817325 GCA_027122695.1 Merluccius productus | reverse complement strand
TAAATAAACATGCTTTTTTTGCATAAAGCAAGCATTTGTTAATCACGATTAATCATGATTAACTATGATCAATCATGTGATTAATCAAGTTAAATATGATCAATCATGCGATTAATCAAGTTAAATATTTTAATCGATTGACAGCCCTAATATATATATATATATATACTGTATATCTGCATTAAACAACTTTTTTTTTGCTCGGGAATTAAATGCAGTTCTCCAAAAATGTTTTTATCATCAGGTCATGTTATATTTTAAACTATGGTTGGCATATCCCATGTTGGTTTTATTTATGTACGTACCTTATATTTTCCTTACAATTATTTTTCGAATGTATTAATATGTAACATTTGTGTCAAAAGCTGCCGTGTCTGCGACCCATGCACCGTGACCGTGATCTCATGCTCTCAAACACCTGTGGAAGCCGGGGGTGTAGGTGTGACTGTGCCTCACATACGTGTGACACGCAAGTGTTTTTCTCATATGTCCTCGCCAACACCTTCTGGGTGAATCTTTGGGTGGGGAGAGGGGGGGTTGCAACTATCTTACGGTTAACTCGCTCGGAAAGGCCACAATGCAAACAAAGCAGTTAGCCCGCAATTGGCCCAAAGTGGGATGTGTCCCAAAAGCCATAATATGACCCACTACCACCACTGAGTGTGAAACATGACTCATCTTTGCCTGTTAAAGTGAATCAAAGCACAAGTGCAAATACCATCCCCAAAACTGCAACCTAAATTAAAAAATACCTCCATTGTATTGCTCCAGCCAGACGAGGGATGAGAGATGATAGAAACGGTGGGATGCAAAATGGTCCCCAGAGTTATGCGAGAAGATTGAAGCCACTTCAACAGTGTTGGAAAAAAAAAAGTTCCGCATATTCTGAATGCCACTTATACTATAAAAGATTGAAATTCAGATTGGCAGACCCGACCTCTTCAACTTTGAGAAATAAGACTTTTAATGACAGTCTGCGGCCTTTCTTTCTGACCCGTCACTTTTGATCTAAATGCGATTTGAAATGTAGACTTTGCAGAAGCCAAGGTCACCACAAGTGAAACATCACCCTCTTATACAATAGAAATACTTATTTGGTTGCCATTCATCTTGGACTATGATCTGAATGTTTTCCCTTCGCATTCCCACCGCAGTTAAAACCTTCATCTCGAGGCACAGGACCAGAACTGATACGATGACGTGGTGAAGCCAAAAGATACTGGACTAGTAGACCACTAGAGACATAAAGTTGGTTTTGGGTCCAAAAAAACCCGCTAAACATTTGGAAGTCTCCCAGGTCCTGAAAGCATGTCTGTGTTAACACCACTTCTAAAGTGAGCTGGGGCGGTTTGGGAGCGGCTTTAAAATGTCGAGGTAGAGCGCTTCACGCAACAACGCTTGAAAGAACTTCTAAATCACTGGCCAATGCCCATGTCCTGGAGAACGACAAGAGCTGGGGGGGGCGGAAGAGCGGTCGCCGGGGGAGGGGTCGGAGTACTTATCGAGACGGAGGCCATTTTTACTTCACACAGGCTGTCTGTGTCCAGCGGCGCGAAAGATAAGGAAAATCAATACTCTATCGGGCATAACCCTTCAAGTAGTGTGCGCTCGTCTTTGTGACAGCACAGCCTCAAACCCGCAGCTTTTGAGCCCGCCAGTGAACAGTTCAGGCACCTCTGAGCCCACCATTACACTTTGAAGGCTTTGGATGCAAAAATAAATAAAAAATACAATCTGTAACCCGATGCATGGACATTTCATTCCCGGCCCTTGTTCGCTGTTGCAGACGGTTGGTCTCTGGTCAACAGACGCCTCATGTCAGTTTGACTGATTTCTCAATTAGGTATTTTGACATAATCTGCAGCTGTATGAGTTACAAAACTAAAAATGACGGCCATTTATCCAAGATACGTTTACAGATTTCAGAGCACTAAATATAATCTCTACTCGCGTAACTTCAGTGAGACCATGACCGCAGCAACTGGAAAAAACTAATTGAGCGAGCATAATAATGCACGTGTAGACTTTCGGCATTTAGGATGGACATGTTTTTGTGATTGTTTGAGTCCAGGAAGCGTGCGCTGAAAGGTATTGCTCACAGGCTGACATTGGAGAATAGACGGCGGGGGTTTGGGGATGTACTAGACTCTTTGTGCTTTTAATGTAGTAACAAAGTTCTTTTGCAGGTCACTTTGGAGTGAATTGAATGAAACTCCAAGGACACCAGAGATCACCATGAGGCTGGTATTTCTGCTGAAGTTCCTCAGACAAAAAGCATGTAACAAGGCCGTTCTTTCAAACCGTTGCCAATTTGAGTCGCTTGAGCAAGTTTGAGTACACAAATCGGTTTGTGTGAAAAACAGGACCCATTCACAGAAGTGTATTGCCCTTCAACTTATTTATTGACGTACTTGACATGGAAAAATCCAAAGTATTTCAAACACAAAGTAAAGAACATGTACATCTTTTAAATACTCAACTAAAGATAGATTCCATTTCAAAAATTGCTGTGAACCAAGTCAGACTGTACAACTTCAAATAAATAGGTCATTCTCACAATAAAGAATTGAAATAAGAGGGGGGTAACAAAGGAAGATTATTTTCAAGCCGGACCGTCAGCATATCAGTCTCCAATCGGTCCGTTACAAAAAAAAAAACAATTCATTATTCTTTTTTTTTTTTTTCTTTTTTCTTTAAATGGTCAGGCGTGAAAAAAATTCAACCCTACCCTACAGCAGCAAGTAGTCACAGCTCATAGAGAGTCCAGGATAAACCTTCACAAGTAAACCCCAAAAAGTAGTAATAGACCAAAAAAAGAAAGCATTGGCAAAGATAAATATATAATGCATAGCACACTGCTCATCTTTAGGGGAAGCATGACTAATAGTTGTGTTTAAATACCAAGCAGGACGCCGGCGCAATATTCAGTGCATCTAAGGCTCGCAGCAAGCGAGACGCCATTTTGAAATCCCTCGGTACATTTTTCGCCTATGGCCGTGGAACCGCTTCTTCGTACTTCCCCGAAGTGAATAAAGCAATATACACTTACGATTTTTTTTTAAAGACAGGTTATATGCATTACGTAGATATGAAAAAGGTAATCAAATATTTCAAAACTGTGGTTTATATCCATTCTTCACCACATAAATATATATATATATATCTATAGTGTTTATATATATAAAAAAAACTAAACTGAAAAGAAACAAATCTGTCTATAGATTAATACCTTTATACGAAGCAAGACTATCTACAGACAAAAACAACCAACATATGATGCACTGTAATGCTAGTCCATTGGACAACAAATCAAGTCTTTCAAAGTAAACGTTCAACTGAAAAACAAAAAGGCAATATCCCAAATGAAAAATATACTTCACAGACTCTTTAAAGAAGAAAAACAAAAGCACTTTGCAATGAAGTCCAAAAACCAAACTGAAAATAAGATGGTCAAATACTCAACATAAAAGACTTATTTACATAGCTCTAAGCTCAGAAGTAAATCCATTCAATGTGTTATTCAAACTAGTTTTCTCAAGCCTCAATCGGCTCATTCATTGTTCTCCGTATTCTTCCATACAAAGCCGGTACAAACCCTTCTCAGTTGCCATCAAGACAAATCAGCCTAATGATAAAGCGCACCACAAGGGAACCCTCCACTGATTCTCATACCCCTTAACGATAGTAACACTTGGTTGTAGTTATTTTTTATAATTTTGCATGCACTTTTTGCGAATAAACCTTTGTATTTTTCTTTTTAAAGTGGTGTTTCCAAATCAAATCGGAAAGAGTTGCTAGTCACGGGACAACCAGGATGACGGGACACCTCACGAATGATTTTACAAATTAGCCCAGCGCTGTCATTGACTGTAGAATCTGAAGGTAATACAAAGATCTCAAAAGGTATCTTTAACAGCATAAATCTCTCCAGAAAGGTCAACCACGGCAGACTTTCTGGTAAAGTTCAAAAGCTCACAAGGTGTCATATGAAGATATTTCTAAAGTATCGAAGTCAAAATATTTTGCTCCAGGTCCAGTAAAAAGTTTCTCCAAATTTTTCTTTTTATAAAAATAGATGCTTTTTAAACCCACATCAAAGAGGTTCTTAGCTCTTTGGCAAGGTACTGCTTTAATTTTTTTTTTTGTCTTTCCTTAATAATTTTACAATAACATTATGCAGCCAACCAATAACCAACTGATATTACAATAAACAAAATACTTACAAAAAACGATATTGCAAATTGTTCAAACGAAACACTTTGCTAACCACTGAAGGCGTTAACGCACCTAAGGCAAATTAGGACACAATACAAAGAAAATCACTACACAAAGCCTTACAAGACTTACGGTTTCAAAGCATATGCGCAACAAAATGACAAAATGTATAACTAACATTTTAGAAGGTCCATCTGTAGACAGCAAGAGAATGCAACATCACAGGCATAAATACCTGCAGTATTTTTTTCCTGTTTCAACATAAAGTATACCAAGTTTCAAAGCGTAGCAATGAAGAAAACTAAAGGTAGAAGAAAAAAAAAAAAATCACATTGGACGCTAAATTCGCTTTCCCTTCGTAACACTGATTTACAAAGATTCTTTTTTTATTTATTTTTTAGTAATGTAGAAAGTTTACGGTCGGTACGTTTCCATTTTCTGTTTTTCCTTTTTTCTGCAGTTTTCTAGAAACAATCTGAGGGGTATTAGGCTTTGTGCGTTTTGTTGGTTTTGAATGAGACCTGCAGAACTCTGTCTCCGAGACGGTATCCATTCAAGCTGGCGATGGCCACCGCGGCTTCATCGTAGTTAGTCATGGTGACAAAACCAAATCCTTTGCATTTGCTCGTGTTAAAGTCGCGGATGACCTTGACATTTGTCACCGCCCCAAATGGCCCAAACATCTGCCACAGGATACTCTCATCGGCATCAGGCGCTAGGTTGTAGACGAAGATACACCAGCCGGTACCCGCGTGCCCCGGGATGTTGATACCGGCCAGGCTCGTCACCCCATCGATGGCCATAGGCGAGAACCTGCTGCAGAAACACAACACAACAGAGTTCAAGACAGGGCCAGGAGGGACAGCACCTCCCGGAGACAAGAGATCACACTCGACAAGGTCAATATAATCGGACAAATCTCGATGGGCGTCAGGGACAGAAGTGGCTCATTCTGAGAAGCCATGGCTGCACAAGTCTTGTGCTCAAAAAGTGAAGTGCTAAAATTTATTTATAAAATGCCGGATGTTGAAGATCCTTGTTGGCAGGCGGAAGTATTTTTTTTTAGTCTCCTGATGAATTTATTTATGGAGTTAGCCTTGTCAAAAGCAAGTTGTGTATAGCTTAATGTTTAAACAGACAGGATATTTGACGTAGTGTGCCCACCAGTTTTAAATATCAATGCCAGTTCTACATTATGCATCTCAATTAGTTTCCTACGCCACATCCGAGCAGCATTGCAAACCCGCTCGAGTGTGAAACAGCCGGGATGAATGTGAAAATAAAAATGACAAAATAGGACAATAACATTGCACACCAAATGCCTAATCTGAGGCAAAAGCAGTTTGGGAGAAATAAAGAAATAAATGTGAAGTGCATAGGAAGGGCATGAATTATTGCCGCTTGTGTCGCAGAAGATTAGCTGCTCCAGTTGGCGTCTCAGGGAACATCCGCCATGACAGGTAAGCTAGCAGCATCAAGGAAGCGCAGAGAGAGGAGAGGGGTTGGGGGGGGGGGGGGGAAAGAGTCCACCGTCGCCAGTGACGGCCCTTTGAGCCCTTAAAAAAAGGAATGAAGTTCAATAATGCTCAAGGAAGGTATTCTATGAAACCCAGTGCCAACAAAGTGCTGTACACGCCTGATGCAACAGGGTTTAAAGCAGGACGCAGGGCCTACATCAGAGCAGGCGGGAAACAAAATAACTGGGGGAATTGGATGCAATAGCATGTAAGAAGTTGTAAGAAACAGACACTTGATGCGGAACATTGCAATGCATTGTTATAATTTCCATCGGATGAAGAGAAAGATAATGGCGTTTTTAAACTTTATGAAAAGCCCGGGATTTGCTGCAACGCAAATATAAAAATCCACAGTTAATGAAATGCCACCGCACTAATACAAAACTGTTTATATCCATTGTGTATTTGAAGAGGGACTCGAGTGTTTTCGTTTGAATACATGGGTGGACATGAACTGCTTCCCAGCGGTTGGGGGGAAATGACGCGACTCATCACACACACACACACACACACACACACACACACACACACACACCGTGTTAGAAAGTGAACGTGGGTCTACAGATCATTTTACTTATTACTTTGTATGAAAGACTAAAATACACAGATTTTCTCTCCTTCTACAGCTCCTTGTTATACCAAGGTACACATAGTTGCCAGCCTCTCACTTTGCTTTTATTATTCATGGCACAGGGAGTGCAAACTGCTTGAGGAGACAGCCAATTTGCTGTACAGATTTCTTACACTTGGGTTGGAAAAGGCATGTATTAAAATTAGGGCTGTCGCAATATGCAATAATATCAAATATTGCAGTATTTGAAAATATCTATATATGAATGTGTTTGGTCAACGTTTAAAATATTAAAATACAAATCTAGGCCTTCAACAGGCCACAATTGTAGTAGACTAAGACCTTCTTTAAAGACTGTTGGAAATAAATACAGGTGAATGAATATTTAACAGATTTTAACCCTTTATATTGGACTACTGCATGTGACCGTGGCCCTGTCTGCTGTTTAGGTCTGATAATTTAGAGATAAAGCAAGCACAATTTCTATAGGGTACTGTAGCAATAATAACACACATTGCAATCATTTATAAATGTATATTGTGAGAAAAATCAAGAAGTACATAATAAAGTAAAACCAAGTTACCTTTTGACACCATAGGCCATGTTTAGCAGATTGTCCAACCTGAAAAAATAAAACATAAAATGTGTTGGTTCACACTGCCACACACCTCAACCTATATTAAATCAGTGAACATGTTTTGGTGTGGCATGGGTATACTCCTGGACTGCATCTCATCCAACAACCTATTCTAACAATAGCGTGTGTACATAACCGACCTCTCCCCAAAACAATAATAATCTTGTTTTACCGCCATCTAAATCCATATCTGGTTGAGATTTTCAAGTGTTGATAATTAGGTTAATACAGGAAGTTGACATGATGATCGTGTAGTTTTTCATGCACTGTCAAATAGTTCCCGCCATTAAACTCAAAACTACTCCGCCAAAAGCATACCAGATGTCAGCGGCATCCCTGCCCCTAGTGCCTACAACAGTGTAGTTTGCAACAGGAGGCACACAGCACTGTTGGTGTAATATAATACAATGGCGGTAGTATGGGAATGAATGACTTACTCAAAAACACTGTCCAGAGAGTGAGTGAGCGAGGGCTGGGACGATATGTTTATCTCCCGATTTGATACCATCATGATACTTGCCGATTTGAAATGTATTGCGATTCCACAAGTATTGCGATTCGATATTACATGTCAGTCAGTCTTTCTGACTTTTATTTAAGCAGCATCAATGCTATAATGGGAGGGTTTAAGGGAAGGTTTCATGCTACTGTTGATGTAGTGTACGCATTTAATGTGAAAACAATAAACATATGGTTCAAAAAATAATAATTAACAAAAATACAAAACAAAATCAGTCAGGCATTAAAAAAAAAAAAAAAGAGTGCGATACTTAAATCGTTTATTTTCCCCCCACTGCTAATATTTATTGTAGTGTGTACATCTCTAGGCTGGGACAGCTCTGGTGATTTGGTCTGTTACCTGAAGCGCTGTGCCTGCTGTGCGAGTGGTCCCGGGTACCTTCGGTTGGGCGACTGGTAGAGCTGGGAGAGGAGCGCCTGGCTCGTCTTCTGGCTGGGGTTGTTGGCGAACTTCACCGTGATGGGCTCGGTGGCGCCGGGCGGCTTCTGACAGTTGAGTCCCTTGATGGCCTCCTCAGCTTCGATGCGCCGGTCGAAGCGGATGAAGCCCACCCCACGGGAGACTCCTGGGTAGAAGGCATGGGAACTGTCACTACGTCCAGCACATGCTCACGGCCGTATGGGTTTGGGACAAGCGCTAGTGTGGCGGGGTTTTCACGATAATGAATGGAAGACAGATCTGTTCAGATCTCACGAAAAAATACACTTTTTAAACTCAACCCTGGAGTAAATGAATTAAATGTGAATAATGGACATTTTGAGAGGGGGAACTGTCACAACTGTCAATATGAACACCTGCACACAGACAGGCAATTATAGTTTACTTTCTGTCTAAAGAAATCCTCTAAACGCTCCATTTCCCAAGAGTTTCAGTGCCAATGAACACAGTTGGAAAGTTAAAGGTGAACTGTCACACAGACCACAATCTTTTCAAAAAACGTGTATGAAGCAGTACTCTGTTAGAAAATAGCCCAGTGTGACCGGTCCCCCTTTAACCTTGGGGGCAGGGCACAACATTAGCACCAGCCACATGCTGGTAAAATATGCAAGTGGCTGGTAGTGTTGTGTCACTCACCAGCCCAAAAAAACAATGGTAATCTATTGAGTTGCTGGTAAAATTTAAACATTCACCAGCCATTTGGCTGGTGGGCTAAAAGGTTAATTTTGCACCCTGCAAATTGGGCCATGGAAAGTGGGATCAAGAGATATTTAGAGGGAGATAAAATACATAAATAAAAATTATACAAATCCCCTTCACATTTTGTTGTAACTATATACAACCTAATGAATGTATCTCAAGGTGCACTCCTCAAAACAACAAGGATGATGGACATCTGATCACATCTTATGTATTCTTTAAAAAGGTAGGTGTGCCAGCCCATCACAGCATCACAAAGGGAACAAGAGGAGAGTGGAGGAAACGTAGAGGTGTAACACCAGATTACTCACCAGTCACTTGGTCCACCAGGATGCGTGAGGTAATGATGCGGCCGTACTGGGAGAAGAGCTGCTCCAGTTCCTTCTGAGTCATGGTCTTCGGCAAACCGCTGACGTATAAATTTGCATCTCTGATCGAGGCTGAGCTTGGACGCGCATAGGAAACCTGGAGAGAGAGATGAAGATCAGTGCGTGTACCAGGGGATGCCCCATGCCCCAGAAGAGCGGCTCTAAATAAACGTCCACACAATATGGTGTTCCGAGTTATTCAATCGGCCGCTCCCTTTGTTGGCCATCTTTGTATGTTGGCCAGGGCTGTGCCTGCAGACGCTCTCAGAACGAGTCACAGGCAGTAAAAACTTTGGTCACGTTTGGATTGCACTGCTGAAGACAATAGTCGTTCACCAGAGCAGCAATATATTTGCTAGCAATACAGGCAATCAGGCTCAACATCTGTGGAGCAAGCACAATATAAATGTGCAGCAATGCACAATTATTTTCTGCTATGCAGAGTCCCACCCCTCTGTCCGTCCTGTCTTTGTTTGCCAAAGTTTTAAGCTAAGCCAACAAATCGTTTCACACAGACCAACGCATTTAAGCTAATAAGTTAGCCAATTGGGTTGCGACAGATAAGCATATATATAATGTAGATCTATGGTTCACACCAAATTTATCCATCTTAACAGACAGGAGGAGAGCTGTGCAGACAAGCATTTTCAGAACCACCTCCCGAAGTTGTGTACGCCATGTTCAATCTAGATTGACCAGGGATAGGTCTAGACCGAATCTCTGGCAAGAAGCGCTTGACATGTCGCATGCTTATCTCATACGTCACGGGTCGTCAACCTACATAAAGCAAAGGGGGTGTCGTATGCAAATGCACGCGTGTCATTTGGCATCATATCCAAAACTGCACCATGCTCTGCCTACTTGGACAACTTAATACACTGCTTGTGCCATGTCCAATCACCGTCGGGAGTCGTCTCCCATCGTAGCTCTTAGGATTCCATGATTAAACGTTGAATCGCCACATTATTCACAGCAATGTAAACCTGTGCACCACGGACGCTACGTCTCTGCACGTGCGTGTGCATATCAAGCAGGGATCTCTCGTGAGCTGCCCTGACGTCTGAACAGGCCCAGATCATGTGCGCATATTGCGGCATTCGTGGAGATCGATTTTGAACAGTTTTCGAATTTAGATACAATTTAGATGAAAAAACAGTCGTAGAATCTAGATATTTCTCTTGTGTAAACAGGGCCTACGTCTACACAAGGGGAAAAAAATGGCTGCACAAATCAAGCCCAAAGTCACTTCTCCCTAGCAGCAAGAGGTAAACAGGAGATGATTGAAACTGACAAGGCTGTCAGCCAGTTGATCGTTTTAGGCCTTCTCAAAAGTGGAGGTCAAGGCCTTGCGATAACAGCTACGTCAGACTGACTGTTTATATTCAAATGGTGAGATAGAATATCTATTTTTATATTAAAAACAATTGTATATAAAAAATAACTATGGATAAAAAAATGTGTTCAAGAAAGAAACGGAGGCCACATTGTAGTGCAATGTTATTATATAACAGTTTAATAGTTTATAATAAGTGTCTTATAATACAATTGGGCTCTTTTTTTAGGACAATCAATTTAGAAAAACAGTTGACAACTACAAACAAAGCACTTTGATACCACTCTTGTATATCAGTCCCATAGGAAAACAAAGCAGTCTGTCTTTCAGCATATTGAGTAACAACCTAAAAGACCACATGAAATGGCTGAACATGCCCAACGGATGAATACTAACACGCCAGCCTGTTATTCTTAAAGGAGAACAAACCCCTGGACCCTGGGGGGCCCCCCCCCCCCCCCCCCCGCGAGGGGAAAACGGGGGGGGGGGGGGGGGGGGGGCGCCAACAAAAAAAAAAGAGGCCGGAGGACAGAGGTTAGA
>JAOPJI010000054.1:1719053-1729053 GCA_027122695.1 Merluccius productus | reverse complement strand
TGTGTGTGTGTGTGTGTGTGCGTGTCGGTGTGTATATGTGTCGTGTGCTGTAACTTTCATAGACAGAGCGGCTATATTCTGTTAGATTTTTAATATGAATATATAAATATATATTCACATACATTATATTCTGCTTTGTAGGCACTGGAGTTCTAAGATGGAAACACAAACATCCATGCGTGTAGCAGACAACTAGTATCAATAGCACTTGTGTAAAACATTTGGGGGGCACACCACACAGCTCAAAGTTTGTATCTAAATAAAATCAAATCATATCTTCATATCTTTCTTTGGTGCCGTCGTTGTCTTTTCTGTTTCTTGTATTTGTTTGCAGTGACTTAACACCGTGTTTTACATGTGTCCTCCGCAGTGAATTTGGATCCAGGCCCGCGGCGGTGTACCGCGAGCAGCAGCAGGTCTTCCAGTGTGACGGAGCCAGCGCTTGTTTGGGGAGGGTTAAGAGTGTGAGTCACCATAATGACTCTTTAACGACGGACCCCACGGCCTCCGCTGCGCTTCACTCAGTAGTGTACAGGGAACTGTTGATGCTGTCGCAGCCCGCCGCTTCCCCACATCCCTGCCTACAACTCACTTTAAGCACCAGCAGGAAAGAAAAAGACACGTATATAACTTCAGTTTATTAGCATACATGCAAAATAAGCTATGTCTATTCATATATAGGGATATATGCGGATACATGCCGGTATCCGTGTATGTGACTAATTACGTACATACAGTGCACACTTTATTCCCATACTGGGCATAAAGTGTGTGCGTCCGGTGGCATTATTGTTGTTGTTGTTGTTTGGTGTATGCTTTGATACAATTATAATATATATCCTTTCCAAAGCAGCCTTAGTATTTACCCAAAATGTCCTGAAAATTGAGGACCTTTAAATTTCCGGCAATGAGAGAACAAAAGAGACAAGATGGATGCCCTAAATGCTAATGGTAACTGACAATGTGATTAGACAGTGACAATATAATTAGCTTTCCAAACTCACCCGCTTTAAGAAACGTTCTTTTATTCTCCCTTTGGCACCGCTGTTGCGTCCGTCATTTTTCAATTTGCTGAAAAAAAGACACCAAAAATAATCGCATATACCACAAAAGTGCCCCAGAAAAAAGAGCAATTTGGATAAAATTGATATTCTTTCAAAACACCAATTAGTAGACATTACAACTTTTGAATATTTAGCTGCTAATACGTATACTTATAACAGTCAAAGATTCCATTAGGCACCCAAGTTGGCTTGGCCTAAACCGAAAGCAAGAGCAATGGTTCTAAACCAGCGCCAAGTTACTTGGTCTGCAAGTTAAATATGGCAACTTGGGATAAACAGCGTTCCCCTTGTTGACAGAATGAAGGAGCGACTGTTGGCAGGGAAACGGTTGACTGACGTGGGGATTTCAGGAGGAAAAACTGCCAGATTGTTCTACAGTGGAGGATGTTGAGTCACAGGGCCCCCGTGCGCTCCACTCGCTTCGCTGATGAAACCGGGGCGCAGGCAGGGCGCAGACGTACAACTTAGAGAGTCTGCGCTCGCCCACGCACGCACACACACACACACACACACACACACACACACACACACACACACACACACACACACACACTCACTCACACCCTACGTAGGTAGAGCAAGACTTGAGTTGAAGAATAGCTCAGAGCTATGGCTTTCTGTCTGTCGAGATGCTGTCCATCACACCGCCTCGTATCTTCTACTCTTCTTCTTTCTCATATTTTTTTCAGGGTTTTTTTGTTGTTAGAAAACATTGTGCACTCTGTGATAATCAGTGTTGTATTGTTCATCATTGGCCAGGCTGGATTATGTAAACATTTCCTGATTTAGATCTCCAGATGACATCTCCCACATTATGCAAGGAGAAAGCTGTACTGTACTGACGCTGTACTGTCGCCAACGTGTGTGGCCTACGTGTAAAAAAAATGGGGGGGGGGTGTTTGTGTTGGGAATCTCATGATAGAAAGCTGGCTTAGCTTCGTTCTGCTGTGGATTATATTTGTCTGGAAAGTTGTTCAGTTGATCTGTTTTGAGCCTGGTTTTGTACAGGAAGCAATTCCGAAATATTACGATTTAAATGAGTTAAACCTGAAGGGAACACCAACCAGAAACCAGCCAGTAAACGACTCAAATATCTAAAGTTTATCCCTGCATAATATATTGACAGAAATATTCAAAAAAAACTCACTCTTGGGGTGAAAAAAGATCACTTAATGGCAGGGATTAAAAACAAAATGTTTTTCATTTCGGTTCCTTCTGAGCAGAAATGTTATCTTTCCGTTCCAGTGTTCCCAGGCTTCTCCTCTAATTAATAACCGATTAGAACCTTATAGGAGAACGGTTAATAACCTTATTTTTAAAATGTCATTCCCTTTACAAAATGATTTATATATCAATAATAGGAAGGAAAAAAAAGCATCAGAAAGAAAGAAACAACAGATTATTTGCAACTTTGCACAGGGCTAACGCACCAGATTTAGGCCTACCTGCATGTAGTCTGACAGCTGCTCCCCACCCTCTCCACACTCCAAATAGACCGAAAAAATCATCTCAAATGGAGATTCATGCAAAGAAACTATTCGATCATGCTAGCGCTACAAATGTTATTAAACAACACTAATAGGATGGGTGTGGGTGCAGGTGAAGGCTAAATGCAATCTTACCACCTTGCAGTTGAATGCAGGGCCAGGGAGATATGGCTCATTATCTGGCGGTAACAGGCGCATAACAGGCGGTCTGGGGAATACCGCGCGGACAACAATTAAATCACTTCCGGAATAGACCTTCCTTTGAAAATGGATCCGCAATAACATTTCAAGAAAAGTTAATTGGAACGATAAATAACGTTATTAGCCGGTTATCAAAAAATGGAAATAGCATTTTCACTTGGGAACAACTGAAATTGTTTTTGTTCCTGTTTTCAATTACGTTCATCCTAAAATGTTGTTCCTTTCTGGTTTTCTTTTTCGTTCTTTGAACCGTTTCTAATCCAAAGCAACATTTCTGTCAGTCACAAATGTACTGATATATAACCTCAACAATATCAAAGCTTTTAGACATCCTGTCCTATGGGTCTGTCTTATGGGTCTGTCCTGTGGATCTGTCCTATGGGTCTGTCCTATGGGTCTGTCCTATGAAAGAAGCCTTAGCAATAAGGCGCATTAAAATGTGCCTTCGAACTCGTCCTTTTTCCTGTTTCCGATTTGGCACGCTCAACTGAAAGAGCGCGACATGGCGTGCACGACTGGCACGCCGGCGAGATCTATGTCATTTTGACGTGACAATGTCACGCGACAGGTCGCGAACGGCAGGTATACATGAGCCTTGAGTGTTGGCAACCACATCAAATCCAATTGCTAGGTGAACTAGCCTAGGTTGCTGACATTAGCTATGAGCAACATCACTGAAATTAGACCTATAAAACACAGACTTACCAGAAAGGGATGCACAGGGGACATCTATCTGTTTCCTCTTCTTTCGTTTTACAGCGCCAGATTCATGTGGTCTCTTACTTTCCATTATGCGCCTCAGCCTCAACATTCAGATTAATAAAGCAGGCTAAATAAGCAGGCTAAATATGAAGACCACTTCAGGCAAAAGGCTACAGAGCGAACTCCAATGCGAAAAGACAAGAGTCACGAGAACTTTGAAGGCTGTACCATTTCAGGGAAGCGGGGGGAACTATTTTTATATATTAGGTAATTTGCCCGAATTGAGGGTACACAATTGATAAACAACAACAGAGAGCATGTTAACAACTCATTTATATATTTTTTGCAATATAAAAATGTAGGTACTTGGGGCTCTGCGTACTCTGCGTATGGGGAGCGGCGGCCCTGCCTATTGGTCTATTCTGTGGGTCTGTCGTAAGGGTCTGTCCTATTGTCCTGTCCTATTGTCCTGTAGTGACATCTACCATTCATGAGGAATTACAATGCAGGGTGTGGGGCTCAGGAGGCATCAGGCCGAGACTGATTGCATGAATATTGTGGCCCATCATCAAGGACATCAGCCGGGGCATGTGGAGAAAAGGCAATTCAAACCGCTGTGTTCAAACACGTCTCGGCATCACCTTTGATGCTTTGCTAAAAGGTTAAAATGTCCCCGATAACATGTCTTGACATCTTTTTTAATGCGGCCATCTGAACCGCGTGCCTGTGTGTGTGTTTGTGTGTGTGTGTTTGTGGGTGTGCAGTTGTACATGGTAAAGGCCAACTGTGACTGAAAAAACGATGTGTGTGTGTGTGTGTGTGTGTGTGTGTGTGTATAGCTGTGTTGGAATGAACAAATGAGAGGAGGAACAAAAGGAGAAAGGGTATAGCGGCGACTGAAAACCCTTCAGGAGATGCTTGTTACTCAACCTTTCCTTACTTTCACTTTCACTTTCTGAACTTGCCAACTAATATATATATATATATATATATATAATATTTAAATTAAAATGATGATGATATCTTGCCACTATTTATACAATGTTTAAAAGAACATTGCATCAATGACCAGTTCTAAACTGAACAGCCAGTTAAGCTGGAAATAACCACGTAGAACGTACAACCTCTAACCCTTGGGATCTAAATAAAAGATAAATTCTACGCTGTGACATTTTTAAACCGCAGCGTGCAACATTGTTAGTCATTGCGATTGAAAAAGGCCAGCACTAATAATAACAACAAAAACAAATATATATATATATATATATATATATTTATTTTTTCCGTAAGAAAGGTTGAGTGTTCGTTGCCATCGTCAGCTCTTTTGCCAGGCCGACTCCCACAGAATAACTCTGCAGGGTCTGCTGAATAATATATAACCGTGTTGACCTTTTGTCATGAGATACCCTTTTCAGAGGCATCAATTACAGTACATCAATATTCACCGTATCCGTCTCTCATGAAACCTCGGCTCTGTGATCCTTTGGTTGGGTCTGCATTGATATACACTTCCCCCAACCCCTCCCTTCCCACCCCCTGCGCATGAGTGACACATGACTTTTTAAACCAGTTAGGTGACCCTGTCCCCAAAGAAACACTCGCTGACAGTTGGGTCAATTTAAATTCAATGGCGGTGCCATTGGCAATCCTTAGCATTCTCGAAGGGCACCATTATAGTCCGGCGCTTTCGAAGGTTGCTCACGTCATTGTTTTTAAACTTAGATTACAGGGAAGAAAACAACATCGTTGACATTGACAGAATATTGCCGAAACAGTACAGTGTAAAAAAGATACCACCGTTCACGCTATAGCACAATATAGAAACGTACCAAAAAGCACCCGTGCGCTTATGACTACAGAAACTCCAAGGGTGTTTTTCCAAGGACAATTACTCGTTTTCTGTCATCCTGGAGCAGATATTGACCCCATATTATAGCAGCACAGTGAATCAGTTTTATTAGATTACCACCCAACCTTGACCCCCAGTCCCACACACACACACACACACACACATGCACACACAAATGAACGCACACGCACGAACACACACACATACACCGAACACACCCACATGCACACACGCACACACACACGCACACACACACACACACTCACACACACATGCACATGCACACATACACACCCACATGCACACACCTGCACACGCACAACTTACCCACAATCCTCTCTGTGGAGGGGACTATTTCATGGTGGGAACTCATTTCCCACTAAACTGCTTGAACCTGACCCCTGCACTTGGCTAATGCATTAGCTCCTTCCGGACGTGTCCAAGCGTGATTACGCTGGCCTACGCTGGCTTTAGTTAAAGACACAATGTACGACTTCCATAACACGATGTGTCTCCAAGCAACACCGGGTGGTGATTAAGGAGGCCTGGGACAAAAGGAGGAAATGGAGGAAGTACAGGAGAAATGTCGCGTGGTCCTTTCGGGCTTGGCTTAAGGGGAATGTGTAGAAGTGACGCTGGCTCGCTGTGTGTTAGCACAGCGAGCCAGGAGGAAGGGCAACATGTGACAATATTACCGGTTGGGATGATATAAGCACATGGTGTTGCCGTTTTGCGCAAAAAGCAATGGATAAATAAAGTTTGATTGAAATGCAGACGAGCTGACACCTTCAACATGTCGGCTGTAGAGGTGGCTATTGTTGTCGTTGGTTAGATTGGACATGAATTGGCTATTTTGCCATCATTTGTTCTATATGTGAGTGAGCTAACATGATACTACAAAATACATTTTGACCAAGAGCTTAAAATAATGATTATGTGTAAGTAAACACAAGTGTATAACCATGAGATGTGTTAGCTTTTTATTTGACAATTTTAGTAAGTAGTAATATATGTATAATATATTAATGTGATGAACTAGAACTATGACCTTACAAATGTCTATCACAAGTTTCCAGGGTCTTAAATGTGCTTGGTTAGTCTGACAAGCAGCCAAGAACAAATAAATTATTCATTTCAGAATGATCTCAACGCCCGAATGTTTGCACTTCAAAAGCTATACGCAGCACAAATGTACTATTCCTCCTTGATAAATGACTAAAATGATTAATTCTGAAAAATCATGATAGATTCATTTTCTATCGATTGACTTATTGACTAATCAACTCAGCACTATTGCAAACGCCCGCAACTAATGTTGTTCCCAGGCTTTCTCATCTTACGACGGCGAACGCCTGGAAATGGATGCTTTGAATGTGTGGATAGTGGGAGAGAGAGGGAGAGGGACTTCTTCCATATTTCGTTTCCTTGTCGTCGTTGTTGTTCTTCTCCTCGCTCCCGGGGGCCGTTAACTAACGTACACGGCTCACACAAAGTAAGAGATTGGAAAATTGCGTTGCGTCTGTAGTAGGAGGGACCAGAGCTGGACCAAGATGCTATCCGACTCAGCATCCTCTCCTGGACTAACAGGGCACTCTCTGCTTGTTTGCTGGTTTATTAAATATCCGTGACACCTTATTATCCCAAATTCTAAAAGGCGGCATGTTTCCCCTCCAATTTGTTATGTAAAAAATAACCAAAACAGCATAATTGTTTTCTCTTCTCCTTTTCACCGCTTTTCTTCTCCCATCCCACGCGATTATTTAATGAAACAAAAGAGAAATTGATTATTTTACTGTTTCTCCATTTTAATTTACATGTGTGGGGGGGGCTCAGCTAATCCTCAATTAAAAAATAAATACAATGGTGTCCCCAAACATGTAAAGGTCCTCACGTTATAAGACACAAGATAAGCCCCCCCGCACCCCCCTCCATCCGTCTGTCTCAGCTCATCAGCCAATCGGCAGTCGGCGACGGGGGGGGGGAAAGCTGTTACGGCAAGCCAGTTTTTTTCTGGCTCTGGGGTTCCTCCGAGTCAGAGTAGAACAGGGTGGGGTGGGGTGTCTTTAGATTGGCTTAGGTTGGGGGTTACCTCGCTGTTGATTGGTTAGTGTGCAACCCTGGGGCACCCCAGGTCAAAGACAGAGGTCACACGAAGAGGAAAGAGGAGCTGTATATATACTCAAGGTTACATTCATGCTATTTCACCTTGCATTTTGCCTTGAAAAGAGCAAAATGCACATATAGTCGTGGCTATAGGGTGTTGGACTCCCAGCTGAAAGGTACCAGGTTCCATCCCTAATGTTCACGGTCTAACCTGTAGGCATCACCTTGAGCAAGATGTCTCACCTGCTCCCGTAATGACAGCAACGCTTCAGCAGCAACTTCCCATTGTATGTCTAAAACTAAAACTAACTTAGTAGTAGTGCTATTTGCAATGGCTCTTCGAGACATGCACTGTCTAGATTGATTTCCCCTCTAGTGCAACTGAACAAACGCCCTGATCCCCTGAACACTTTACATAAACTTAACAATTTCTAAAAGAAGGTCAGGGAAGATGTGGATCCTCCCTGCCACCCCGGTGCTGAGGGGCGTCTGCCCGGAGGAATGGCAGGGGACCGGCGGGGCTTATCTCTGCCTTTGATTCGTCACGGCCAGCCTCCGTCCAAAAGACAGATCAGATCTGCGCATGCTAAGTGATGCAATCAATGGGATGTCAAAGACAGAACAGCAGGGGAATCGTTAAGCAGATTCTTTCAATTCCATTCAGAAGTGCAATGTTTGATGGGAAGTTGTTGTGCAGTTTTTGGGTGTTTTAAAAAATGGAAATTGCAATTGGTAAAAAATGCTTAGTGATCCAGAAAGAGTATTAATTTCAAACTGGCCCAAACTTCTCGTTCTTGTTGAGTGTTTGAGGTCTGTTGTTGCTAATGTTTTATTGTTTGTTTCTTTGTACTGCTTTATGGTCTTATTTTTTTAAACAATTTTACTCTTGTGAAGCACTATGTGACCTTGCTCTGGGAAAAGTGCTGTACTAAATAAACCTGCCGTGCTTACTTACTTATTGAGTGTCAATATAGACTTAGGGTTAACTGAGCCACAGAACAGGTCGTCCTTTTCTATGGAGTATTGAACTCCCAGCATGTGGTGGGATTTGGACGCAGACACAGGACAGTTGTCATTTAGATTTCTAGCAGATGTGATGCCTATCGTTTTTACAATTCTAGTCCATGAAAAAGGTATAAGTCAAGATATACAGAGCTGTCCGTGGTGCTGAACATATATGTGTTGGGCTACGTGGACAGTAGGGGTGTGCAGCGATGCCATTGTCTGTATCTGTATATGTTTGACCATCAATATTATATCTATCTAGATATGTATTCGGATAAATATCAGAAGTGGGTGGGACTTAAAACAGAAGTGGTGGAGGAAATATAATGTGTATATAAGTGTTCACCCCCTCCCTGTCTTTTTTATTTTCACCAGACGGGGGAGCTGTCTGTGGAGCTGAAAATATTCATTGCTATTTGACGGTGAGTATACTCTTGCTATTTCTTTACTCATTGCGACACTGTGACTATCATTCAAACTGTGATACCGTTGCTGTCGTTGAACACTGCGGGGAGCTGTCTGTTGAGCTGAACCCATCGCTGTTAGGATCGGTAGAAACTAGGTGAGGGAGCTGTCCGTGGGGCTGAACATTTGCACCACAGGGTGATTTCAAATTGAGTCATAGCATGACACTTTGCATTCAAAATTCTTCTAGTGATATTTTGAATTTAACTTCAACTTAATTGTATTTTTACACATATATCATGCAAAAATACAAGTCATGAAAAAGAGGCCATTTCCTGAAACATCTTAATATTTCTTCTTACTTCCTGCATCGTCAGCAGCCATGACACCCATTTCTCCTTGTTGTATTTCAGGTTAAGATGATTCAATATGATGCGATGGACACACAGAAAGGCAGACTAGAGGTTAATCATGTCCCCTTCTCTACTCAATAGCTGAAGGGCACAGCTGTCCTATCTGGCTCACACCTTATCGTCATCCTCACACAGATGTAGAGATTTATACTACAAAAATAATAGGAATACAGTCGCCAACCTTTCTTCTTTTTTGATCCCCAGTTGAACTGGCTCCCTGGCTACATTGCATACAATACAGCATATAATACAGCAAGAGACAGTAATAGATTGGGCTAATGTAATTTGTGCATTTCTTTTTTTTTAAATAATTGTACACATATAGGAATTGTATGAAACAGGTTGTGTGAAAAATAATTGAACAGAAGTGACTACAAGCTCAACCATGTCACGCTACAAAAGTGGAATGCACAGGATTTGTTAAAGTGGAATGCACAGGATTTGTTAAACAACCGCAGGCAAACTCACACACAGATACAGACACACACACACACACACACACACACACACACACAAGTGGCTTTGCTGCCGATTAGGAGCATGGCACGGAAAACACCGAGTTGAGCTCCTTTGGTTCGTTCCAACCGGCTTCCCCATTGATTTCTAATGAATGCATGAATCAATGGTAGAGCATTAGCATTACACAGGGACATGCTTTGGTTTTCTCTCTCTCTCTCTCTCTCTCTCTCTCTCTCTCTCTCTCTCTCTCTCTCTCTCTCTCTCGCGCGCGCGCTCACTCTCTCTCTCGCGCACTCAAAAAAAAAAGAGTTT